>VZRR01005348.1:134231-154454 GCA_013398015.1 Oreocharis arfaki
CTCTCTCCTGTGGAAGAGACCCCACACTGGAGCAAGGGAAGAGTGTGAGGAGCCGTTCACCTGAGGAGGGAGGAGCAGCAGAGACAACCTGGGATGAGCTGAGCACAGCCCCCATTCCCCATCCCCCTGCACCACTCAGGGGAGATGGAGAAAGGTGGGAATAAAGCTAAGCCCAGGAAGCAAGGAGGGGTGAGGAGAAGGTGTTTTAAGATTTAGTTTTTATTTCTCACTATCCAGCTCTGGTTTGGTTGTTAATAGATATTTTTGTTTTGCTGTGTCAGTAACTGGTGAGGGATCTCTCCCTGCCCTTATCCTGACCCATGAGCCTTTCCTTACATTTCCTCCCCCATCCAGCTGAGAAGGGCAGGGATGGAGTGGCTTTGGTGGGCACCTGGTGTCCAGCCAGGGCCAACCGCCATATAAATACGCACAGGAACTACAACATAGACACTGGTTTAGGAATAGAGAACCAACAGACTTCTCTACTTTCCTGTCAAAGGCTCAGAAGGAGCACCAGTGTGTGTTGTGACCCTTAGCCTAACAAAGATCATTAATGATCACCCAATTACCTAAAGCTTGGCCTAACTTAAAACATTCTCTAAAGGGACATTTGGTCTTAATTTGAAAACAAAAAAGAATAGAGAATCTGCCACTTCTCTTGCTATTTTGTTCCAGCAGTTAATCATCCTCATTGTAGAAAAACTGTCTTTGATTTCCTTTCTCTTCTTGATTCTTCGAGTTGGGTAATTTCAGTCTCCAGGAAAGATCGCTCTTGTGTTTGTCTCTAGTACTTTCTAACACTGTTTTATGGTTCAAGGTCTTATAAGCTCTAGCCACATGTCCCTCCCATAATTTCAGATACCCAAAATGCACTGGGCTCTTGTGATTAGCTTTTTTCCAGCCTTTAATCACCTATTGAAGTTCTTCTGGGCCCTCTCTAGTTACTCTCATCCATTTAAAGGTGGGCGCCAAACCTACAGCTCAGGATTCCCACATAGGTCCCAGTAATGGCACAAAATGAACTCCCTGTCCATAAACTGCAGTAGTGTAAGAAGTTTCCATTTGGTTGCTTGTCCAAGAGCTCCTGTGAATCCTTTTCAGCATCATTCTCAAGGGTGCAGCTCCCACAGACAGGACCTGCGTGCCTTGGTCCCAAGATCTGGATCTACTGGCACTGTACTGAACCACTCTGGGCTTTCCATGGGTTGCACAGCCCAAAATATAGTGAGAAAGGAAAGAGTTAATGCAACAGCCTCTTCCCAGCCATGCTCATGTTGATCTTGTTTCAGAGCTGAGCTGAAAGGAACAGCTCTGCTTTGGACTCACCCTTGAAGGCAGCTGAAGCGAAGCTCCGATCAGGTGTTTCACTGCCCCCAGGCACTGCTGCCCAGCAGCAGCACAGCCCCTCTCCAGAGCCTAAGGAAGTGCCCAAACACTCCCCTTTCAACGGGGCTCTATCAGAGGTTGCAGACAGAAGGAAACTCAAGCCCTTCTCACTTGTGAACCATCCTGGTGGATGACAGTTGGACCCTCCAGCCCAGAGCAGCACAGTGAGAGGCTCAGAAGACAACATGGAGCATCTCCCTGTGTGTGCGGTGACTCACGGGAAGCTGCTTGAATCACCAAATTCCAGGGCACTGTGGGGTGGGGCAAATGATGCTCCGAGTGGACGTGTCTCAAGCTGCCCCATGGTAGGTGGACACTGGCCACACAGTCAGAAAAGCTTGTTGTGTGTTCAAATAATTGAGTTTGTATTTTGCTGTTAAAATGCACTTCTTGTCCCTTACATACTCTTATAAGGAACAGTGGCGTGCATACAGAACCCCATGGCAGCAAACATGCAGCCTGAGTACTTAAACCCAACATTTCTGCCCCAGAGAGGAAACTGGAATTCACCTATGCAATTAGGTTAGGTTAATGCTGTGGATAGACATCTGATATCCTATTTTGTAATCCTTTGCTAAGCAGGATGCCGTTCACTTCGGGAGCCAACAAAACAGCTGCTCACTTACTGTCAGACCTGAGCAAAGTCAGGAGCAATCCCTAAAGGGTTGAGATGAGCTCAACCCCGCATCTGGTAATGGTCCAGAGTCATTCAGAAAGGTCACTAAATTCTACATTCAAGTTGAAGGTTTCTTTAAACCAATATTTGTTAGTACAAATCTCAGGAGAAGAGACAACACTTCTCTTGTCAGAAGTGAACTTTACAATGTTCTCTTGATTATCAACTTATTTGAGCCTATGCCAATAATCTTTTACTCTTTTTCTAATCCTTAATTAATCCTTTTTATAAACAATTTGTGCTCAGCACATTCTGCTAAGAATAAATCTTTTGCTGTGTATATGTATCATAACAAGATCTTCAATATCCAGGCAAATATTTTCATATATAAGGAACCTCACTACATAAAACAAGAAAAATCACCCGACTCCTGAAAATTGAGCTCTCACACTTCCCTTGAGCTTGGTGGGAATTTGTGAGCTCTCAGCAGTTACACTGAGACAAGACACTGAGGAAGTCTCCAACTGAAGTTCATAATGCCTGATTTAAGGCACACTTCTGAAACTGCTGCCCTGAATTTTCCATTTTCCCTGGCAAAGCCAGGACTTCCCCAAATCACACACAGAAACATCTCTTTCAGATTAAAAGGGAAACCTAAAAAGGTCCTGAGAACAGCAAGGAGGAAACAGTGATTTACTGTCTACTTTTCCCCTTCAAAAATAAAATCTTGTAATAGCGTCAGACATTTCAACACACAGTTTCTATTTGTTCTTGTCACATTCAACCATAAGTGAACAATTTCTGAGCACTGTGCATACAGAAATGACAAATACACATCTGACTAGACTTATATTTGCAAACAAAGTGACAAAGATATGGTTTTCGCTGCACAAATTTTACCACTTTTTTCTATAAAAATGATACATGCACAGTACAGTTCTATAAACACAAGTGATTTAAAGCATATAGTGCTTCTAACAGCCAGGCTGAAGCCATTTTGTAAATGCAGCCCTTCAAACAACCAAACACTAGTTTTCTGGGCTGCTGCTTAGGAAAACACCACTGAACACTTACAGATGGCAAATAAAAAACAACTTTTGAAGCTGGAGCCCAGCATGAGAATTTTGCCTGGGGAAGCAGGCAAGATGAGGTCTCACGTTGTACACTGGTTGCTAAAGGAATATATATTACAAAAGGAAGCCACGTAACAAGGGCATGGTAGATCTGACTTACCACAAGAGCAGCACGTGAAGCAGTTGGTATGATAGAGGTTACCCATTGCTTGGCAAGCCTGGCTCGCTCCATACACACCTTTTCCACATTTTATACAAATACCTACAAAGAAGAAAGAGAATCAAAGTTAAATCCTCCACAGCTCCGAAAAACAGCTCCAGGCCATTGATTCACAACACTCATGATACCCCCCATCAGGCCCTAAATCAATGAGCTCCTCACCCTGAATAGATTCAAGTACCCAAGAGAGCAGCAGGCGGCTGCAGTGAAACAAATGCATGGAAATTAACCCAAAATTAAGGGGGGCTAAGTCTCTCCTGGTGTTTCAATGCAGGTAGACTGAGGCTGGCTACAGGAGGCAGGTGCAACCAGAAAGGACAGAGAAATCTACACACTCCCCGCGAACAACTCCACCAGCCCAAGAAATAATTTAGTGAGACCTTCACAACTAAGTGCTCCACCACATGACATTCAACAATCACTGATAAAACAATTCAGTACAAACTCAAAAGATTTCTCCTCAGCCCTCTCCACAAATGCAACATCAAGTGCATTTCTCCACCGTGAAAGCCGCTGGAATATGGATCTGTCAGTCATATTTGGTAATTGTTTAATTCTGTAATTGAACGGAGGATGTAACCTCATACACACAACCTGGCACCTTACCACACCCAACAGCAAAGCCTCTGCCTTCCTTATGGTCTCAGGGCAGAAATTCTGGCTCACAGTTCTGCTTCAGTGGGGTCAGAAATTCAACTTCACTGCCCAGGCCTGCTCCTGGTGATGCCGGGGATGACTCCCAGGGAGTCCTCAGGAGACCAAAGCACGAGGAGCCAACAAGTCAGTGGTTAGCTCCACACATGGCCGACTCACAGGGAAGGTCATGATTTCAGTAAGCTCTAAAAAGAGGGGTTTTTGGGATGGTTTGTTTTTTGGGAGTATTTAAACCTACTTCCTCAAAGTTTTAAGAGTGGTTTGACAATGCGTTTATTTCTACCTATGCAAAACCTTTCTAAATTCAAACCACGAAAAGGAGGCAATTCAAAGATCACTTTGGTTCTGTATCCCTATGAAAGAGAAATTAAACTCTGGGGAATCCATGTCCTTCTGTTACACAACTGGGACTACTGATTTTTAAGTTTTTCTGAGACGTCCATAGGTCTCTGTTCAATTCTAGCAGGACAATCCATCAAGACAAGGCTGGTGATATTTTTTAAACACTACAGTAGAAAATAAAAATGGAGATCTTTTTGTTTCAAACAACTCTAAAGAAACTGTTGTGTTCCGTGTGTTGTTTGATACTGTTTCTACAAGTGCATGCACAAGCTTGGCATTAATGATTGGCACCAACAAAACTGCTAATACACCTAAGAACCTAGGAACTAGAGAACTAAAAAAAACGGGCTTTTATCTTCCAGGATTCTTCCTTGCTGTACTGTGAACATTCTGTGTGAGTACATGGAAAATAAAAATGCAAGTTCTTTGGGGGAGGATCAGCATATTCTGAACAGGTGTCTCTCTCTTGTCCTGGGAGACATCCCTCCATGAACTGCTCCAGCCTGAGAGCTTCCCATGGGCTGCAGTCTTTCAGGAGCTGCTCCAGCCTGGTCCCTTTCCGTGGGGTGCAGTCAGTCCTTCAGCAGCTGCTCCAGCCTGGTCCCTTTCCATGGGGTGCACTCAGTCCTTCAGCAGCTGCTCCAGCCTGGTCCCTTTCCATGGGGTGCAGTCAGTCCTTCAGCAGCTGCTCCAGCCTGGGTCCCCTGTGGGGCCACAGGTCCTGCCAGCAGCGTGGACTTCCCCGGGGTCCCAGCCTCCTTCAAGCACCCCCTGCTCCAGTGTGGGGCCCCGCAGGGGCTGCAGGGGGATCTCTGATCCATCCTGGCCCCATGGGCTGCAGGAGCACAGCTGTGTCTCCCTGGGCTGCACCCCGGGCTCAGGGGAGCCTCAGCTCCAGCCCCTGGAGCAGCTCCTGCCCCTCCTGCCCTGCCCTGGGGGTTTGCAGAGCTGCTCCTCTCACAGGTTCTCACTCCTGCCACCCAGCTGCAATTCCACTGGGATTCCCTCCCCTTCCTAAATGTTCCCCAGAGGTGCTGCCTCTGTCACTGCTGGACCCAGCCTTGGCCAGGGCTGGGTCTGTCCTGGAGCCGGCTGGAATTGGCTCTGCTGGACACAGGGGAAGCTTCTGGTGGCTTCTCACAGAAGCCACCCCACCACCAAAACCTGGCCATGCCAGTCCAGTACAACACCTTTTCTAAAACTGAACTGCTTCTGTTCAGAGCAGCATGGACACACCACCAGTATGAGTTGTGGAGTGTCATCAGATTAATTTGGATACTGACAAGTTTAAAAAAAGTATTTTTCCCATAGTACAAATTCCAATACTGAAATCGAAAGACCATTCATTAAATAATGGGTTTTATTGGTGTTTATACCTTTAAATCCCCCGTTTCATGTCATGAAGGGAGATTAGCCTTTCATTCAGCTATCTCAACATCGTGGCATGTTTTAGACCACTTCTCAAATGAAATGGTAACTTTAAAACACAATACATCTATTAATATTTTTTTAAATCTTAAACCTGATTTCAGAAATGTAGAGAAGCAAAACCTATAACTTTAAGATTAACAGCTACCCAAGCTAAACCCGTAAGACAAACTAGGTGCCATCCAGATCCATCACTTTATTGCAAACGTGTTAAGAAAATGCCAGTCCTTAGGCAAGCTCAGCCATGACATGAGAAATCGGAATCTCAGAACATTTGTTGTCTTATTCAAGGCTGCCAAGTCTATTCATTTATTTGTACCCAAATGTCATGGAAAACATCTGCTATCTGCCATGAGTGAAAGGTTAACCGATCAAAGATGGCTGTAGATTACTGTGGACACTGTGACTGGAAAAGGTGTCCTGTGAGCCAGCAGCTGCAGGAATTCCTCACCCCCAGCAGCACAGATCCCAGGAACCTACTCGCTGTCCCACCATACCCCAGGGGCTCTGCAGGGACCCTGGGGCAAGAGGGGCTGCAGAGAACAGGGTGGGGCACACCTGGCACAAGCCAATGGCACTTCAGCATCACACCTTGGTCCAACATCTCTGTTCACTCTTGGCCCTGGGGACAGGGGAAGCCCTTCCAGAGCCCCCCAGCTCCCAGGGCACTCCTTGCCCACCTTCTCATGCCAACACTGGCAGCTATTGATAATCTGGCTGGCTGGGAGGTTATGCTGACACAACTACGTTTTCCCATCTACATTTAATGCTATTCAAAGAAGATCAGGAATCCAGTCTGTAACTCTGGCAATTCTGTCTCTGAGGTCTTGTGCACAAATCTACTATAGTCCGAACTGCTTTGATAGATGAAAGTTATTACCTCATTTCTTTGCCATTGCTGCACTGAACCATCAGAAGAAAAAGAAGGATTTATTGTGGATGTTAAACATGCATTGGCCTCTCCAAGCAAGTGATTTGTTAGGAGCAGCTGTCAGTTTGTTAACTTGTTTTCTCCAAGAAAGTAGTCATTAACTCCAGGAATGAATGACCACAGAGATAATTAGCGTACTAAAAAACTGTACGTAAAATTCCAAAAGTGTATTTTGGAAAATATATATGCAGCTGCAGTGTGAGTTTAGCGTGAGCTCATGACTGCCTAGGAAAAGCCCTGATTACATGGCTGCTCAGGTCTGCTTTTCCATCAGTCACAGCCCAGACTGCACACTGCAAGCTTGTGAAGTCCTGACATAACAGCTACATCACTCTCCCCCCCACACCCCAATTTAATTCCAAGGCTTGTTAAACCGCCTATGAAGAATGTTCTGCTGCAGAGCAAGCATGTCTTGTTTCTGACACTTCCCTTGACATGGCTTCAGATCAGCTCCTGCCTTAATACAATTCCTTGCCCCTCCTGACACCTTGATTCTGAGTTGTACCCCAGCTCTTGAACACATCACCTGCTATGTTTCTACCCAGGTCATCAGCTCTCCTACAGATCTGGTGCCTCTGCCTAGAAAAAGACATTACAAGATGTTGCATATACTCAAAGTTGCCTTGAAGGTTGGCTGAGCCAGGAGCACAGCGTCACATCAGCCCTTGACTGGGGTGGAGAGATGTTCACACCCTCAAGGCATTTAACCAAACGGGGAGAGTAGAGCCTGAACAAACACTCTGTGGATCACAGCAAAAGACCACCAACGAAAATGGTACTAGAAAGAGAAGGAGTTCCCAGAGACTCTCTGCTGGACTCCAGCACGTGGCCAGTGCTCCCCACACCTTTAATCAGTCCACTTCACTGAGCTTGACCGCGTCAGTGAGAACATCATCTCTGGACACAAGCCAGGCAAGCCTCCAGCACTGCATGGCAACAGAGCCATCAGAGGCACGATGCTCTCTGGGTAACTCACACACCAGCAAACACAAATATCAGCACCAGAAGATCAGAGAGGTATTTTCTGACGTGCTCAGTGACTCTGCTCAAGACTCGAGACCGTTATAATTAGCAAAGGTATCAGCAACAACCTAGAGAAGATATCAAAACTACACCATTTTTCAGCCTGCTTGTACTTGTAAGAGTTCCCTGTAGTAGCCTGTGCATTACAAGAAGTTTAGTTTGGGACCTGTACATCAAATCCTGGAACGCTCTTTTGGCCATGCCAGTACAGGCTGCTACTTCATACAGACTTCACCAGGCAGCCAGAATTAGGAAAAGGGCTGTTAAACGCAGTGCAAATCATAGCAGATATTTAACCACCTTTTGGCCAAGCTTCATCCCCAGACACACGTTGAATTCAGCCTGTGCCTAATGCCATCCTTTTGTAACCTGAAGGCAAAGGCTTAGCACAAATGCAAGAAAAATGGTACCATGTGGCCTCTCAACTCCAGCAGGCAGCAGCTGCGAGAGCTGGGAGAACCAAGCTACCACAGACAGAGCACCACGGCTCAGGGATGAGTTGCAGCTTTACTGTCTTACAGCCACACCGTATCTCTAGGATAACTGCTACATGCTGCCTACAGTAGGAAACAACCAAGCCCTGTCATCGAGAGTTATGGTAAAGCTAAAATTAACAACTAACACATGGCACAGATGACTCCCTCCCTGCCTCTGCAGTTCTGGGAAAAGGGCGGATGAACGTCATGCTGGGCCACTGCAAAATCCCCTTTTCTTCTCTCAGACAGGAAAAGACCATCTCTACATAAACCCCAAACAAGATCTTCCACACCTGAAGCCTTTCCATGGCACAGGAGCAGGGAAATGGAAACCTACTGCCATGGAGCAGCGAGAACAAATGAGGAGGGAAGCCTCAGCTCCAAACAAGAAGCCGAACTGCAGTAAGAGCTACAAGAGCAGAGGGCTGTGGACGGGCTGCATCAGGTGCCTGCAGGTGCCCCTGGCCAGGGGAGGTGTTCCCACACTGCCTGCAGTGATCTCACACAGGGCATCACTACTACCTCTAAAATGTGTCCTGCTAAGAAGCCAGGCGAACAGTGAAGCCCCAGAGCTGCCCGGAGCTCAGGCAGCTGTGCCACTGCTGCTGCAGTACCTTCTGAGCTCCCGGCAGCTCCCATGCACAGCCTGGGCTGCGGCAGCTTGGATCGGAGAGGTGACCTCAGGGGAGAAAAATGCTCATTTCCTTCCAACAGCCACAGGAGGAGGGATCTTCCGACACACACGTCATCCCTCAGTCAGGCACAGATAGAAGACACAAGGCACCTGCACAGGGCAGAGCCAGGCAGGGCAGACCAGGGAACCCTCCCAGCCCTCGCCACCATGGGTAGCTCTCACTGCAGGGCTTTCATCTGTTACCTGGCAGATACCTTGCAAATGTACCAAGGCTTCAGCACCTAACACAAAACAAAATCTGGTACATACAAGTTATAAGTAAATACAGCCTGGAATCCCCACATTCTCCCTGCACTGACTGTGCTGGAGTACTAAACTGGAGGAGAGCATGGGCCACAACACCTAACACAAATCTCAGCTTAAGAAAAGCAACGCAAGAAGCAGCCTGTGGACCAGGAAACTTCTTGCTGTTACTGTTAAACCTTGTTGAGATTGCCCCCAAACTTGCTTTCCTCCTCAAGGAATAAACTATTTAGGCCCTTGAGATATTCATCCACTGACTTAAAAAGATCTTCATCACTTCAGTGCCTGCCTCATACAGGAGGCTTCACTCAACACACAGGAGAGACGTGTGCGTAGAACTTTACTCAGAAAAATCAAAATTTGAGATTAATTTATGTTTGGTTACAAATGCAGCAAAGTTCACATCCACTGGAAGTTTTGCAGAAGCAAAGCTCTAGGTTCTGGAATGACTTTCATTACCTCCACTCTGCCTGTTGCTTAACGAGGCTTGCGCAGGACAAAGCTGCTGGGAGAGGTCATGGCCACAGAGGAAGGCACTGGGACCAGCTCCAGGAGTGACAGTGCTGATCACAGCACAGGAGCCAAGCTCTATCTGCCTGAGGGACTGGTGCTGCCAGAAGGACTCAGCCTATTCCTGCTTGCTCTGAAAGCAGCCATACATGCTGTCTGTTCTGCTTTGTCCTTAACCTTCTGGAGTTTCAAATGTAGGGTGAGGTGATGGGCGAGTGCTTGGGAACAGAAGGCCACAGAAACAATTCGCAAATACCACCCTCCCCATCTCCCTGTTTAGCAGCTCTGAGTCCAGGGCATGTCTGTGCTGGCGAATTAAACCAACTCCAGGCCAGCAGTGCAGAGTGGAGATGTCATGGGAGCCAGCACCAGCTCTGATTAGCAGCTGCTGGAAACTGGAAGGCTTATGTTACTGCTGAAGTAGATCCACCCCATGGCACAGTGAAAGCCCGAAGCCAGCACAGCAAATGCTTATTGCTTCATACAGTATGTGAAATTACTGCTCTGAAGCATGAAATTACTGACACTATCTGCAGGATTCATCCCGCCCTGGCCGGGCCGGGCACCTCTGCAGAGCTGCCCTTTATGTGGAGCTGCGGGTCCGCCGCAGAGCCTCCCACCAGCACAAGGCCGAGCGCGGCCCCATTGCTCCTGCACCGCTCCAGCTACACTGACGCTCGCTTTACAAATACGCATTCATTTCTCTGCATCTTGATTTAGTGCATGGCAGTTCCAGGGTGACTTATGCTTCTCATTTGGCATTTATAGAAAAATCTTTTGCTACTGAGGCACTGAAGGGGAAGACGGAGGAGTTCTCCTGGCTGCTCCATGGGCTGTGCCAGTTTGGGTCGCTTTGTCTGGCATTCAGAGCTCAGCTGACTGCTCAAGGCTCATGCTCACACTGACATGCACAAGGGGACTTTTAAATAACTGTAGCAACCAAAGTATTACTCAAAAATAAAAACAGTGAAAAAAATCCTGTTTCTAAAAGTACCTTGTGATGACTGGGATTATCAAAGACAGGAGACACATACAGCGGGGGTGGTAAAGGAGAACAGCCCTGGGCCTTAATAACTTGGAGGGAAAAGTCTGTAAATCACATTCCCTGTCCTGCTGCCCCTCCACTGCTGAATACCTGAGCGTCTTGCTGTGGACATAGGCCCTCTTACAGCCCAAAGGGACCAGGCCAACAAGGCCCTTCAGCTCAAACCACACTTATTTTGCCTGGAGCACAGTGAGTGTAATCACATTTATAACTCAGCCAGGTGAGGAGTGTTGAATTTCTAGCAGAGTGTAGCAGCAATCAGGGCAGAAGAGGCTAGGGCCACAAACTGGAGCTTGTACAACTACTGGCAGAGGAGCACACAGCTCCACAGCCAGAGTCTTGGGTGAGCCCAGCACACACACAGGTGGGGTCCAGAGCCACCACAACTGAACAATGCTCCTGCAGCTCCTGGTTTCAGTACAGACACATCAAATACCAACATCCAAAGCTCCACAGTACTCCTAGGCAAATGCCCCCTTGGGAAGCTGGTGTGAAGCACTAGGGGCATTCAGCCCAGATCTATACTCAAACTGACTGAGGAAGAGGGCAGACCTTCACACTGCATATCCCAATATAATGGGCAACAGAAGAAGTGGCAGTTCACAGAGGGTGATAGAGGACATTTTCCAAAAAGATGTTCTTGGTTTTTAATTAGCATGGATACTGCAATTTATACCAGCTGCTGGTTATACCAACTGGAGATCACCTGAGCTCTGGGGCGAGATGTTTGCCCATGTCATTACTTCAGACTTTGGCACAACGCAGATCAAACAGTAGACCTCTTATGTTTTATTTAAGCTTTTATTAAGTTTTATTTTCCAGTGACAGGTTTACAGACATGGAGACAGTTTTATTACAGCAAATAAACAATAAACCAAATATTTAAAGCTCATATTGCCATCGTCTTTCCTTTCTGCTGGTGCCACACATCAATAATAGTATATTAATCTACATATCCCAGATTTTTTCTATGTAAGTGACAGTGTTCACAGTACACAACCAGTCAGAAAACCTACTGTACCAGCTCCCTTTTCCAGTTTTGGTGTTCTTAGTTACCTTTAGTTTCTGTCTTGGCTCTTTTCTACAGTAAATGTGAGTCACTGACATCTCTGTGGTCTTCAGAGAAAAAACCTTCTGAGATGATACGGAAAAGACAGAATCAATTTAAATGCTTCAGCTTACAAAAATCTGTGCAACCAGGTAACAGCAGTGATACTGAAAGCACCAACGATGCAGCCCAAATACCCTGAACTCCACAGCACGTCAGAGCTGCAGACAGAGCTGCACAGATAAAAAAAAGGAGAGACTTTTCATTACATTCTCCTGACACTGCACGTATGAGTCATCACTCTAATATATGGCAGAAAAAGGTCATATATTACAGCTGCCTTCCTTGACATATTTAAAATGGGCTCATGATTAAACAAGGAGACTAGTCTCAAAGTTTCCAGGTGCATTTTCCTATTTTCTTAGATAACGGTTTATTTCCAGCATGAGCATGACAGTCTGGAAAAGGCACAGAATTTGGTTACAAATTCAGCAGCTCCTTCCAAAAGGACTTCCCAGCCCTACAGAGACACCATAGCCCCACAGTTCCAGCACCCGCACAGCAAACGTGCTGACACCTCTCCATAGCTCTCACCTGCCCAAGGAGGTTCTTTAGTATTCCCAGAAGTGTAAATAGGTTTGCTTAAACACAAACATGAGTACGGGTAAGTATTATACCAAGCTAATATTTTGAAAGACTGAACTATTCAATTAGGAAAAGCTGGAAGTGACTTTAAAATCTCTGTCACCTCAACCTTCTGAATGAGTTTTTTTTTCAGTCACTTCAAGTCCAGCGACTCAAGGATGCTTTGAGAACATCAGGAGGAGGAATGTACCTTCCTGTAAGGTACAGGAACGACCATTTCAGAAAGTGATTTGCCATAGGTTTCTCCCACCTTTAGCCATGAAGGACTTCTAGTTCTGAAGTACTGGGAAGCCTCAGCTTCTCCACCTTAGCGACAGTGAAAAGCTATCTCCTCTGCAGCTGTAAGGCTCCGCCCAGGGAGGCGCTCAGTGCAAACAGCCACACTCCACTCCACTCAGACAGGAAGATGCTCAGACTGTAAGAAAAGTCTGTCCTGATCTAGCAAGTTGAAAACCCTTGGGACAGCTGGTCAAATACAGCTCGAACGACATGTAAACAGGATATTCTAATTTTGCCTCCTCTACCTTCGAGAAACAGCAACACTAAATGCTGTAGATGCAGGCTCATTTCCTGCCTCTGAATTCAACTAGGGGGGGAAAAGTAAAAGTTAGAAAATCAACACGCTGCCCCATGTGTTCAGCTGCTCTCCAGGGCAGACCTAAGGTGAGCAAGGGGTTGCTCCAGGCTTTTGTCAGACTCCTCCAGGCTTTTGTCAGACTCCTGTCTACAATGATTCCTGCAAGAGGGCAGCTCTGAGCTTCCCATAACCAATAGAAGACCTGAGCTCCATTCTCACCTTCAGGGACTTGCTTCCCCCAGCACCACCCAGAGCTGGAGTGGACAGATCTCACTCTGACTGACATGATCTCACTCTGAACCTTCCACTGACATGGGCAGCAACACAGGAAGCCGTATTCCAACACCTGAAAAAATACAGCTTTACAGCTCTTCGTACCATATAAAAAGATGCCACACAGTGTAAAGTACTGATCGTTAACTTGATGTTGGCAGGATTTCTGCTAGGTCAGGTATCTTCTGTCTGGACTGCTTTGACTTTTTGCTGGATCAGGTATTGTCGGTCCTGGATCAGGCAACAGTCTGCTCTCCAGCAGCCGGAATGAACTCCAGGGTATGTGGTCTGTCTGGCTAATTTGACACAAATGTGAACACACACTTGATCCACATCCAAATTCAATCAATGAATGATCCAGAAAGGCACAAATATTACACTCAGGACCATCCGTCTTCCCTACTTTGACCCAGACTGTCATCTTGACACGAAACGGGAACAAAGTGGGCTTTTATTAAAAGGCAGAAATTGGAGAAAAAAAACCAACAACCCTGTAGTGCCAGTTTTCTCCAATGAAGAAAGTGTGAAATGGGCATGGTCACAGCACCCAGCCAAGAAGCGCGTGTTGGCTCTGCTTATGCCCTCAGTCATAGGCTGTCTCCCAGACAGTGACAAAACACCAGCCAGAGCTGGCAGACTGTGTCTAAAAGCACACTCTTTTTTGCCACCCACCTTTGCTGTTCTCGCAGACTGAGCAGTGACACAAGTGCCTGGCTGCTCTGCAAAACCTGGGCACTGAGGGAACAACGTCCTTGAACTGACTCAGCTCGGAAAGGACCTGGCACAGAAGGCAACCCCCACCTGTAACAGGGTTTTGGCACCATCAGCTCTTTTCAAAACCTGCCCACTGCACCTGCAGCCAAAGCCTTGGCCCACAACCCCGAGAGAAACCTGCAGCCAATCAGATGCACTGCTAAGCTGCTGCTGGTAAGAACAAGTGTCCTGCAAGAGCACTTGGCATTGAGATGCAAACAGGGAAACACCCCTGCCCTCAATGGCGCCTGTCAAAGAGCAATTTGCTTGAGGGGGAAAGGATTTATCTTCGCTAATGATCCCTGCGCACAGTGCTGGCACTGGTGCCCGACGAGTTTTGCCTTCACAACACAGCAGCCACCCAGCACTGCAGCACCCAACCACACACCAGAAAGGCCTGTCCCCAGAACCACACTGGGTGCCTTCTCCGTGCTCACCCCACTCACCATCTCCATGACAAGACAGCCAGGCATCCTCTTTTTAGGAAGATTTTTATAAGATGGACTCTGTTTCTTGCGAGCTGGATGCCAGACTCAAGTCAAAGTGAGGAACAAGACACGAGATGCTCTTCTCTCCTACTCTTGACACCTCAACACCCAAACATCTCTTATTTAGTGAGTAACTCATCAGCTCCACCACCCACAGTCATGAGACAGCAAAGGAGTTGCGGCTAAATTTCCAGCAACTCTTAGAAAAATACAACTAAAGCACAGCTGAAGAAAACCCCTCTGGTAAAATTATCCTTTAAAAATCTTTCTAGAAACAGCAAAAAACACCTCCTTAAGAACTGCAATAACCAGGGAAAGAGTGAGCAGATAGAAAAGGGTTAGAAAGGTAATTTCTCACTTTGTTAGTTACAGTAAACATCTCCAAATAAATGTGATCTTAAAAATTTCATCAGCCAAACCTCCCTTCTCCAAGGTTACATGAAGTGGTGAAATGTTAGTTAATTTATTTGTTAGAGGATTGGCTAAAAATAACAGAAACCTGTAATCTTTTCATAATTATAAGTCAACACTTAAGTGATATGAGAAGCCTCTATTCATAGCCACTAAAAGGAGCATTCATTCCTCTTTACATCATCCCTTTACCATTATGTCTTGATGCAATTTTCAGCAGCAGGTGAAACCACTGCTGAAAATTCTTTTTCCACTAAAAATTGGAAACAGTGGGAGAAATTTTCCTCTATCTGGTTTTAATTAAAACACTCAGCAAAACAGAGAAGTGATAAAGAGAGGCAACCCTTTCCACCTCAACTGCTGCCTGTGCACCCATCCTGGGAGCATCTAGTGGGAACCTCATGGGCAATGTCACTGGTATTTTCCCCACTGCTAAAGCAGTGGTTCAGATTAGGATCATGGCAAAAGCAGTAAAAGATAATTCACATCTGATTATGACCAATGTGGTAGTTGTTTGGCACCCTTTTAGGTTTCAGGGGATCCACCTGAAGCTCCCCACAGGCTCCCAGCACACAGAGGGACCCTCCGTCCAGGCACTGGCTGGGAGCTGGAGTGTCTCCCACCCAGGAGACCTACACCAGAAGCTGACACACCCCATCCTAGCCCCTGGTTCAGACACAGCTTTTGTGGGCAAACTGCCCAGACACTGAGGCTGGACCAAGCACATGGGCACCCAGGACACTGATCTAGCTTCAGCGTCCCCATGATCCAGGATGGTCAGCCCGAACTCCAGTTCAAGCTGCTGTTGGCTTCCTTTGCCAGATGTACACCCTGGACCCCAGAGGGCCTTTCTGCAGAGCTGCTTCCAGCCAGTGGGCTCCCAGCACTGGATGAGGCTGTGGCTCCCCAGGTGCAGGACTTGGCTTTTCCCTGTGTTAAATTTCATGAGGTTCCCATTCCCACATTTCTGCAGCCTGCCAGGGGCCTGCTGAGCACCACCACATCCATCCAGTCTATCAAGCAGTTCTCTCATGGTGGTACAATCTGCAGGCTGGCTGTGGATTGTACCAGAGGGGTACTCTGTCCCATCATCCCAGTCATTAATGAAGCTGTCAAACACTACTGACTCCACAACTGGCTCCAGCACGGACTTCTGAGGTGCACCACTAGTGACTGGCTCCAACTCAACCTCATCCTGCTGGTCATACCTGAGCTCAGCCAGTTTTCAGTCCATCTCACAGCCTGTACATCACCAGTTTGTCCAGAGGGATGTTACAGGTGACAGCATCAAAAGCTTTACTAAAGCTGAGATCAAGCACCACTGCTCCCCCCTAAAATCCTCAGGCTTTTCATCACAGAAGGCCAACCCAGCACCCCTGCTCCACATTTTCCCTGGTCTTCCTTTCACTCGCATATCTGCAGAAGCACTTCTTGACTTCCCTGTCTTTCATCAGGGCCAGCTCCAGATGAGCCTTGTGTCTCCTGACCCCACCCATGTGTACTCTGGCAGTGTTTCTATATTCCGGTCACCTGTTCCTGCTCCCATCCCTTACATATCACACATATCCTTTCCATTTCTTGCTTCAGAACCCCTTGCTCATCCATGCAAGCCTCTTGCCACTTCCTGCGTGTCAGGATGGACCATTCGTGAACCTGGAGACTGCAATCGTTGAAAAATCAACCAGTTTTCCTGGCCCCTTTTCACGTCCCCCTATCTACTTTAGAACTCCTGTAAGCCAGTAAAGTACAGAATCTATATATTAAATATTCAAAGTCAGTTCAGTCTACAGAAATGCTCTCCCCTGTTGTAGGTACTGCTGGAGTCTGAACTTCAGCTTCCAAGTAAATCTCGCCCTGTCTAAATTCACAGCAAAATGACATAGCTAAGTAAAGAGCTACTTGTGAATATTTACACATTAGGTGCCTATTTAGAGATTTAACTCCCCACTGGATTCTCTTTGGACTTTAAAGCAAGCATAAATGCATTTCTGAGTCTGACCTTTGATCAAAACATTTGAGATCAGTGTGTAAATCACTCCGTTTGGATTTTTCCTTCTCATGTGTTAAATCACTGCAGCACAATCTAATGCAAACATTCCCTTAATTGCACAAAAACCCTGTTGGAATCTCTCCTTTCACTGCATTCACCAAGAAGTGGGTTCCTCAATGCTCCCTTGAAAAAAAACCAACAAAGCAACTAACACAACCCACAAAACGTATCTTTTGAAAACTAGCTAAAAGAATTAGTTTAGTTGTTGGGGGTTTTAAATTTATTTCTGCTTTTTTTAAAAAAAATTACTGGAGCCTTTGTTTGCAGATGAATGTAACCTCTTCTGTAATTATACCCATGAAAATAAGGGTGGCTTTTACCAAATCAGTGATGAAACTCTCTACTGTGCTTTCTCTGTAAGGTTAAGAGTGAAGTACAGAGTTGGTACTGAGCTGCATATCCCTTGCTTCTCCCACTCGTGCCTTTGACAGACGAAGGATTTTGTCATTTCTGCAGAGGAGCTAATTGTCCCTTTTAGAGAAGGAATCATTGTAGATCCTCAGTTAAAACAGATTGTGCTTCACTCTAGTACCAGTTACAAAATGTCTTTGGTTGTCTTCCTCCACAGCGAGAGAGATGTTTCTTCAAGCAAAGCAAAAAAAATCCATAACCCTACGAGATCACTAAAAATGGTTGCTCCCCATTGGCTTTCAGCTGGTGGAGCCACAGCTTTTATCCTGCAGTGGAGCCAATGACTCAGGCTGACAGGAATGGCTGTGCAAGGAGGAACACGAACCCCTTTCCCTGTCCTTCCCGAAGCAGCAGCCACAGCATGAAAGTGTGTGCTAACGAGGAGCTAAGCACCCTGCTCTGGGCCCTGACAGAGCCCTGTCCTCTGCAGGGCCAGGCTGAAATCCCAGCCAGCACCTCAGCCCTTTACCTGCTGGAGAGGGCAAGAGCTCAGCATCTGCTGACAGCAGAAGGACCTTCAGCTCAGACCTGAAATGCTGGCTGTCTCCCAGGCTCCACACTCTTCTTCCCCTGCACGACACTTGCCACTGATTCTTCATGATCTGATCATGGAGCTCTTTGAGAGAACAAAATCTGAACTATTTTACTCCTATTTAGGACTAAACATGTGGCCTATCACCTGTTCTGATCTCTACACTCCAGTCTGCACAGAACAACCGCATCTCACTTCTTCCCTCCCCCTTGTGCTTCCAAGTTTGTGCCCTGCCCTGGGCTGCAGGATGAGCACAAACATGCAACTGTTTGTTCCCCAGCGGTCACACTTGACCTTGAGTCTGTCTTACTCTAATGCAGACCCTGAGACAACACTTACTTTGTTGTCTTAAGTCAACTGCTTGGTGAGAAACTGCAAGCTGCATGGTTCAAAAAATTCAAACAATTTATTTGCAGGCTTGTTGGACACTTTTTCCGGCTGGTAGCTATTTTTTTGGGAACAGTAGTGTTCCAGCAGGAAACGATGCATGCAGAACTGCACCTGCACCAGCAGCACACCCAGCTCCCAGATCTTCCTTCAAAACAGGAATTAATGTCCACTCTTCAGGGAGATTTTTCACACATCATTGTCACCCGGGCGTGCAGGTCTTATCTTGTGAGAAGGGCACACTCATTTATCTCACTGCATTGTGGTTGCACTCCCAATCAAATTTACAACGTGCCCAAGCAAACTGAAGTCATGACCTAACATTCCCCCACAGTGCCCCATAATTTGGTTCTCTGGTCAAAATGAAAATGGCTCAAACTAAAAACAAAGTAAGTTTATACCACTTTCAGCTTGAAATGCAATATTTCTCTGACCTTACAATAACCTAACATCAGGTTTCCCAATTCTGCCAGTCCAACCAAGTAAAACACCTAGTAATTTCAAAGGAAGTTCTGCCACAAGGGAGTCCAGGATTTGTCCTTCAGCTCAGGAGCACAGGTGTTTTGTTTCGTGGGTTTGTTTTTTCCCCTTTCACAAGCTACATGAGTAAATCACACAGACCAAGCCAGATGTAGTGCCCAGCCAGAGCCAGGCCACCACTGCGACCATATGGGTTTGAGCTGCTCCCTGCTCCTGCCTGTCATCCCTCCGGGTCCTTCCTACCACCCCTGTGGGGAAGCCAGGCAAAGCCCCTGGAGGTGGGAAGCAGGGAGAAGCAGAGCTTCACACACTTCCTGGCACACCAGGAAGCTGATTTGCAAGTCTGCACTTGGCACAACTTCAAAGTGCTTTCTTTGGGGCCGCCTCAATTACCTCTTTCTGGCCTGGTTCTTCACTGGCCTGGATTCCTCCCAGGTGTGAAAGAGGGGACGAGAAAGCCTTTTCTCAAAAGACTTAACATCAGTTTGCTCTTACACAGCATGCAAGGCTGTTTCAGCCTAACCCAAGCTATCTCTTATCTTTTTACATTTTCTTAATAGGTCAGGGAGGTTTTTTGGACTTGCTTTTTTAAAAGGCGTGGTTTGGCACTCCAGAGTCATTCTACCCCACACAGAATTGCTCCACGGCTCTCAGGCAATGTGGGATTTGGTGAGTGACCTGCCACACCTCCACTCTGCCAGACACTCCTGCAAGGGGCAAACCTTGTCCGTGCTGTGCTCAAAGCCCCAACCCAGACCTGCTGTGGATTTCTTCCCTCTCTCTGAACTGGGCAGTGACCAATTGCAGGTGCTGCTGGTGTGGCTGCCAGAAGTCCTGCATCCCTCTCCACGACCAGGCAACACCTCCCAGCACTGTCACTCTTGCCACCCTCACACAGGAACGTCTCCCTCAAAAACAACACACAGAAAGACTAGGAGATTCTCTTCCCAGGCAAAGCAAAACAAGCTTTTTCTAATTGTTTGTAGAACAGCATCTGAGACCAGCACCTGATGACTGCCAAAATTTCATAAAAAGACTTTAAGTATGTGTGTTAGTTTTGCATGGGCCAGTTTTTGTTAGTGGGGGGGCCACAGAGGTGGCTTCCGTGAGAAGTTGCTGGAAGCTTCCTCCATGCTCAGCAGAGCCAATCTCTGATGGCTCTGAAGATGGACATGCTGCTAGCCAAGGTTGGGCCAATGAGAGATGATGGTAACACCTCTGTGATAACAGTTTTAAGAAGAGAATCAAAACAAAGTGGGGCACACGGAGTTTTTTCTAGCCAGAGAAGAGGAGGAGGTGAGAACATGTGAGGGAAACAACATGGAGACATCAAGGGCAGTGGAGAAGGAGGGGAGGAGGTGCTCCAGGCACCAGAGCTGAGATTCCTCTGCTGGCCGTGGTGAAGACCATGGTGAGGCAGCTGTGCCCCTGCAGCCCATGGAGATCCCTAGGGGATGCAGAGATCCACCCACAGCCCCTGGGGATCCATGGGGGATGCAGAGATCCACCCACAGCCCATGGGGATCC
>VZRR01005348.1:155468-167858 GCA_013398015.1 Oreocharis arfaki
AAAAAAAACAAAACAACAACAACAACAACAAAAACAAAAAAAAAAACAAAAAAAAACAAAAAAAAACAACCAAAGGAAGAAAATGGCAAGGGTCCTCAGAGCCCCAGCACCTCACGCAGCATCAGGGTGATCACCAGAACCACCTGCAGGTCATGTGCATCACCCCTGTCTGTGCCTGTAACTGTGCTGTACATCCAGGCTTAGCTCTTGATACCTTTAAGGACCCAGCTCTGGGCAGAAGATAACAAGGAGAAGAAAAGCAAAGGATGCACAACTCACATCTGGACACAGCCTCTATCCCATCACACTCATCTTCCACCCCTGTCCCGCAAGTGAAGCCACCTGGGAACTCTGCCCAGAAGGGACTCTGTACAAGCTGAAGGAGGTCAGCAGGACACAGCATCACAGCCCTCTCCCACACCATTGACTCCCCTGCTCATGGTTACTTGTATCACAATTTGCAGGAAATTGGTGTTTATCTGTCAAGATCCCACCTTCCCAGGCAAACAGCACATGGCTTTTACAGCCCCAGCACAAGGCAGTGATACACCTGACCATTCCATGGTGAGCACCGCCTGGGAGGTGCAGGGGCTGCTGGACAAGCCAAGCAGAGAAACATGGCTAGGAAAAAACACTGGTGTGAATTTACTTATTCCCTGATATCTGTGGTGTAATAAAAACAACTAGAGATGACTCCCAGCTGTCAGAAACAAGTCAGTCATGCCCCCATGACCTAAACAGGACTGTCATTCATGAGGCACCACTAGGTTTATCAGACGTGTTCCATCTTCTAAACAAAACTGTGCTAGTAAACACCTTGCATGAATTTTATTTTGAGATGTCTTGAGGGTTTTTCCCCCCCTGAGCTAAGCCACTAAGGTCTGCACCCAGGTCACAGAGGGTTTCCAACAGAGCAAGTGCATCAGATGCTCTGCATCACTGCAGTGGCCCAGCCCTGCTCTAGCCAGGAACAGGTACAACAAGCCAAGAGACTTTCCAAGACAACCAACTACTGACCTACACTTCAAAAAATTACATGCTTATTTCCGAAACCAGCTCAAACTCCGGACTCTAACACACTTGATTGGTGTGCAGGTTTGTTTTCTATTGAGTATTGAGCATTTAGATCTGGAAAACATGGCTTTGATTAAAAATTGGCAACCCACCAACTGCAGAGAATTTTCACATAACTGCCTGGCAAAAACAAACAAAAAAACCCAAAAAACCGAAAACAAACAAACCCCCCAAACAAACAAACAAGCTGCAACAGTTACTACCATTCATCAGAACTTCTGCCTTGTTCTCTGAGGAATTGCCTGTTTGCCCCACCTACATCTGAGAATGCACCTACACCTGGGAGCTCAAGGTTAAGAGCAACTGCCACAACACAGAGAAACATGAAGAATCCAAGATTTTACCAATTCCAGCTCTTTCCACTGCCTACCATAGAGTTGTTCTATCTTACCTGATATTACACTCCAGTATCTTTTGCTTCTTCTCCCCTTTTCGTTTAAACAAAACCAAAAATCAACATTCCCTCTGAACCAGCATAGTTATGGAGAGATGAAAAGAGTGACAGGTGATACCATTCACAGACCATGGGTCTGATCCTGCTGCATTTCACATCAATGGCAAGAACAGGCAGGGCAGCAGAGAGCAGCACATGGCCAGGTTAACACACTCTTGTGAGCAGGGGAAACCACAGATAAGTGATGAAGTTTGTTCACTGTCCCCTTGCTCAGACCCACTCCATCAGTGATTATTTTCCAGTCATTCAATATTTGACCCAAACAAATAGATTTAGTAGGAATTTCACACCAGCAAAAGATAGAAAACTAAGATCCTGCTCTAACTCTAACACTACTGAAGACAATGTCATATCCACAAGGCCAAGAAAACAGAACCAAGCCACAGCAGCAGAGCCCTCGGTTCTCTCATTTCAGCCAAGTCCACATTTGATTTATTACATTCACTATCATACTTCTCCCACCTGGTTAGAAACCCCTTCCTACCAAAGGGAACCTTCCAACCCTTTCCAACCAACATGCACGCATGCTGCAGTTTTGCCCTTGCCAGAGAGACACACAAAGAGGAGCCTCAAATTACTCATATTTACATCTGGGACATCCATGAACTGTGTTTCACCAACAGCCGACCCAACCACGGGCCACACTCAGGACTGGCCTTATCTGATGCTCCCCAAAACCCCCAGGTGGCAGTGCCAGCACAGAGGGAGACTGAGAAAGTGCAGCAGGAGCACCCAGCTCCCATCCCGGGAGCCTCACCCCAGCATCCCAGTTCCCTGCACTCTGCACGCCTGGGGACGAGCTGCAGCACAGGGCAAAGGTTTGTGCCATGACCACCAGAACAAAAGGCTATTTCCCGTGCCTGGGAGAGGCCACAGACTCTCCACGGACCACAGGAAATATGATCCAAGCCAGCTGAAACATCTAAACATGCACAACTGTCAAACTGCATTTAGGAATGGCTTTTTGTTTCTCTTTATTTTAACTTCGAAATTTTCTCATTTTTTCAAGTGACCACATTAAAGGAAGAAAACATCTTGTTTTCTCTTTCCAGGAGTTCTGAGGTGTCAGAAGTGAAACAGTTCACCAATTAAAAAACTGTTTGGATGGCTGGGAAACAGTGAAAGTCCCCAGCCGTTCTTCCACAAGAGCCATCTACTTTTCACAAAAACTATAAATACATTCTGAACTGCAACAAGCCTTGTTCAGCCAAATTCTTAAAAGAGCAATGTTACATATGAGACATGACCTTTTGTAACCTATTAAATGCCTCCTGGTTGTCCATTTGATCCACTCCCTATTTCATGACAACCTATGATATCAACATTCTTTACACTTGCACACTGCCTTCCCTGCACTTCTCCCAGCATACCCAAACACAAACATTAACCCTCACAGGACATCAGATGTATTTCACTGCTGCACCTGCAACTAAAGCCTTTACAAGCCTTAAGGCTGGATTTGGGGGAGAGGATTAAGTACTTGTAATGTTATTCCAACCCAATCACATCCCTCTCTCAAAGTGGTTTGACTTCTCATCCCTGGCACCAGAGGAACTCAACTCTCTGCTGGGTATCTCAGCCCCTAAGACTTCATCAGGGGTCCCTGAGCCCACCTGCACACGTGGAGCCCAGGGCAGCTCAGCCCTGGTGGGCAGCACCAACCCCACCAACCCAACATGGGTTTTTTACCAGGAGCTGCCACTGGTGCCCCTTCCCTCAGCAGCAGGAGGGTCAGACAGGGGCCCTTGTGCCCCAACCCAGCCCCAGCAACACAGAGCAGAGGCTCAAACCCAGCTGCCTACAGGTTTTCATGCACAACTGCCTTAAGAACTTTTCCAGCATCTCCAGTTTGGAAATAGGTGTCACCAGCAGTAAATCCTCACACCCCCCATCCCCAGCTGAGCCCCCCTGTGTAAGCCCTTCCATCTTTTATATGCACGGTAGTTCTCAGCTGAGCATTAAATGAGTGTTTGTGCTCTTGGGGACTGGGGTTTTTTCCTTAATGACTCATAGCCCTCTTCTTAAAAGTTTGCTGGAACACATAAATATGACATTAGAGATTTAGTAAAAACTGCTCCAAAAAACAAGGAATGAAGTTTCAGAGACTGTGAAATACTCCAGCTGGATGAGGTACATGACTTGCTTGGCCGCTTTTTTGTGCTCAGTCTCAGCACAGTAACAAGCGAAGCTATGCTGATAGGGAGCTAAAACAAGCCAGTGAGGTTAATAAGAAGAGTTAACACATACCACAGAAAGGAACTATCTGCTCTAAAGTAGAAAGGAGAAAATCTACTTCCAAAGACAGCACCCACACAGGCACAGTGAAAAATCGCATAAAAATCCAGCCGAACACCACATTTATTGGTTGATATTAGCACATTCGCTAATTTTGTTCAGAGCTGAAGGCTAATAAGCGAGCAGGAATCCTGCTGCCAGCCTCAGGAGCTGTCACACCCCTGGAGCAGCTCCAATCAATGCCACATCACAACCCCAGGCACACTGTCAGGACTTGAACCTTTCAGCTGAACACAGCTCTCCGAAGTGAGCCTTTCTAAGCTTATAATAAAACTTACAGACATCATGCACATTCCTGCATCCCATCCTTCCGGCTGCTTCACTTTTGCTTTATATCACACATCCTCATCCCTGTCGCAGAGGAGGCACTTCATATGCTTATGGGCATAAACATCAGCCACCACCTCACACTCTACGACACCCAGTTTCTCCAGCCACAGAATACGAAATTATTTCGGACACAACCAAACAGACTCTGCCAAAGTGTGGTGAAGTGCTGTCCTGAGATACTTGGGACATATGACGTAGGTAGAAGGCCAAGTCCAGAGCTTATTAAATGTCTGCATAAATGTTCCGATTTTAGTAAAATTATTTGGCTTATCACTGTTTATTTTCTTTCCATTGCTGAACAATCCTACTACACACCTGACAATTACTTCGCCAAGTTTGGGACTCTTTAAAATAATCATTTTAGCATTTTTAAAAAATAGTCACTTTAGTATTAGGCAAATTCTCTTCCTTTGAGACTGTTTTCTAAGCATCTGATATCCACACAGCTTAAGATATATTTACATCCTAATTCATTAACTGTGGATATTAAGGATTTCAGCCTAGACCTGTTGCCATGAAGCCATCAGTGGTAACACACAAACTTGTGCCATTTACACATTTTAGATGTAAAAATGATACAACTTCAGGGTTGTTTTCCACTGAAAAAAGTCAACTTCAATCACATTATAACAACAGCTACTTCGACAGTTACCTGTTCCTTCACAGCAGGATCACATTTCTATTCTGCAGATTACAGTGTCCACTGAACCCATTAAAGTCATTAAACTGGGATTTACTCCCAGTTCACACACCACCATGTATGAACATCCAGTGAGCAACTGGACCTCAAACGGGACATTCATGTCCAAAAATCTTGGTGGAAAATCCAGCACAGAGGTGAGGGAAACAACTGCCAATACAAGTTCAGCTCTGCTACAGAATCATTTTTGACTTTCAGTCTTGCTTAGGATGTCTCCCTGACCCAGCTGAGAGAGCAGAGCTGACAGGGTTGGGGTTTTCGTTTGGGTGAGGGGGTAGGCAAAGGGAGAAGGGTATGTTTAAAAGCCTGATGGTCCTTGTAGGATTCTGAGGACTTTATACTTGAGAAAAGCGACAAGGCCTTGGCCTGGAGCTTGTGGCAGCCCTAAAAGCTGAGCAGAAGCAATGAATTGCTCAGTGTTTCTCATTCCCACTCCAAACCAAACTGCAACGCAGGCTCCCCTCAGCCCCTGCAATCCTTCCCTCCCCTTGGCACACTGCTGCACAGCCTGGCTCAAAAGCTCAGGTACAGCCTCGCGGGGTACACACAGGAACATCTCCCAGACCGTGGGGCAGCAGAGGAGGGCCACAAACCAGGTAACAGCAGAGCAGTACTCATGCCTACACCAGCTCTGAACTGCAGACCTAAACCTCTGTACTGGAAACCTCACCTTGGTACCTCTAATCAAAGACGTGGCAGTTCTTTGGAAGAATGATTCTCTTCTTTCCCTTTTACAGGCAGGGCTCTTAAACAGAGTAAAAGCATACGCAATAACAAGAAACAAAAAAACCCATTTGCTACCAAACAATACACCATCCACAGTCAAGTTTCGTGCAACTGATGGTGAGAAAACATTTGTCCCCATTCATAACACAGGCTTCTGTCTAACTTAAAGTCATCCAAATTCCCATTTCATGTTAACTGTACATGTTACATGCATCTACTACTTAATAAAATAAAAATACACACATTCCACAGCTCTCCTCTGCTGTTCTTATATCACTTCTCAACTTCAAGGAGACTCATAAGGATGTGCATGGCGAGCAGGGACTGCAAAAAGCCATCCCAGGAGCATCCCTCATGGCACATTTCATAGCACAGACAAGACTCCTTTTTTCCAACCCTGTAGACTTGTGTTACCTCATGCTTTTTTCATGTTAATTACTTCTACTTTCTCTCCCCGCCCCTTCCTACTCCTTCCTCCCTTTGGATGGTGCTCTAGCTACAGACTTTATCACTATTTACCATGATTTTCTTGCCTCATCCAGGAGACAGGCTCCTGGTAGCCGTGAGCCACAAGGATGCTGCTGCTTCACACGTACCCAGCACCTCCCACTGCAGCTTCTCCTGAACCTTCCTCCATGAACACACACCTCCCTCGCCCAACCCCTTTCTGAGGGCTTTCTTGCATTTTGGCTAGAAAAGCTTGACCACTCTCAAATCAGCAATATATTTTCCAGCTATAATAGGGAGGTTAGAGAAAACCAGAACTCTGAGGTGCACGGCCTGTTTGAACACTTCAGGAGACCCCACCATGCGAATTTATTTCTATTTAGATGTTTGCCTGTTGAAGGCAAATTTTTCACAGGACAGCCTCAACGGCAAATGCTGAAGGAACTCAGCTGCTTACTCACACTGAATTGATTTCTAAGCCGAGCTAAAGGGAAATATAAAGTAATTACCAGACAATAAATCTTTGCTTATCCCCCCAAACAATACAATGTATTAATCATTACCTCTACTTCGATGCAAACAGGAAAGATCTAATATTTAACAAAGAAACCTTCAGGAACTCCTAAGACTGAAAACAACTCCACAGCAAATCTCTCAAGTGTTCTGGGCACCAACTGCAAGTTCATCTAAATTTCATTCAAATTTTCAAATTTCATCTCTAAGCAATACAGCTTCTAGAGATTCGCCACTGTTACCTCTCTTAATTTCAATCTCACTTGCATAAACACCCTTCCGTCACATCAACCTGCACACTTAGAACAAGCACAAACATACAACTCTGAATTCACAAGCATACTGTAGGGCTCAAATCCAGATTTACGTGGATGACTATGCACATGAAGGGCAGAGAGGGCCGGGATGCATCTAGAGATCTACTTCCTCTCTTCACTTGGTCTTCCCTTCCCGCACCCCCCAGGGAATGCCAAAGGATTTCCAACACCATGTTATCAGCAGCATTTCTTGGTGGTGCTCCAAAAAACATGTGCTGGTACCGCTGTGTGGCTTTCTGGAAAGACAGGAGCTCTCAGTCAAGGCTGCTCGCCAGGGTAGGCACGGGCTGTGCTAGAGGACTGGAGTTATTAACAGAAGCCAGACTTCGTGTCTCATTCTGAGACATCCCTGCTTCCCTCGATAAACCTCATTCAGGTCCCGAAGAAGTGGCCTTTTTCTGTGGGGTGAAGACAAAGATGCCCATGGGAAGACAGGGAAGGTGGCAGCTCTGTGACAGGATCCCTTGTTCTCGCTGAGGAGCACCACACATGGTGTGAGCTCGCTGTGTTCTGCATATCAGCTGTGAGAGAGCTGGGGGTGAGGCGGCAGCAAGGGGCGGAGAAGGCTCTGGATGTGCAGAGATGGGGAACAGCACCTTCAAAAGGGACACTTCCTGCCCAAGGGGAGCTGAAGGACAAGGGCAGAAGTGCAGAGACTTGCTTTTCTCTCCAGACTTTGCACAGGCAGGAATATGCTCTCCCCAGCTCCCCAGGACCAGATGGCTCTTGCATCTTTAGTTGGAAGACAATGAGACAATTAAGTCACTTCTTGTGCTGGATCCCACCACCCTGGCCAGAAAAAGCAGAACCCCTGCTGGGGGATGGCTGCAGCACAGCAGGGGCTGCCAGCAGCATGTGACTGCTGCCTGCACCCCTCCATGCACACTCCTGCCACTGCAGAGAAATCTGCTTCAAAAATAACAGCCAAATTAGCATTATGTTCAACACAGACATTTCCCTGCCTGGCAGATGACAAGCCATAGGTTTACAGTCAGTCCCCAAGGATGCATGACTCGCATGGGTGTGCCAAAATCCAACTTTTGCCTTACACTTTTTTTCAACACCTAGACACCAGATTGAAGTATTCTGCAGAGAAAATAGAATTTAAGACAGCGCCTGAGCTCATGACTTTCCAACACCCACAAATGTCCTGTTGACACCTCAGGATGAACATTCAATTTAAAAAACATTCCTGAAACAACTTTCAAAACTCAAAAGAGTTATGAAAATGAGTGAAAGGACTTTTTTATTACCTCAGTTCTCAGTATCTGCCACTAAACCAAGCATGTTTACTAAACCATCAGTACCTTGAAAGGGGACAGACGGGGGTCTCAGAGGGTTGAGGAGGAAGAGGTTTGGGCAGGGAATGCACAGGAAGCAGCTACAAGGGAACAAAGTCTCACAGCTTTACCCAATTCAGCTGCTGCCAAAGGAAAGGTCTCAGCTTCCTGGAGCTCTCTGTCTGCACCCTCTGCCTTGGGTCAGCTCCAGCCATCTCTTTGACAAGGATGAATTGGAACAGCTCACCAGTCCAGCCCCAAACAACCCTCCCTCTTCTCCCTCTTCCTCCGCAGGCTTTGTTCTCATCAGATCAGTGAGTGCAGGTGGCTGCAACATGTTGGTGGGAGCACTTGGGAGTGGAAGGGTGTCACCCCTCACCTGTGCAACTGGGCAGGTGCAGAGCCTTCCTCTGGCAGCACTGGCATCTTTACTCAGATTAAACCAACTGTAGGAGGGCATCTTCCTTCTCTCTACAGATGCACTGAAGCTTGAGAGAAGAAAGGAGAGGATGGAGAAGGTGAAGCAGTAAAGCAAAGCTCCCAGCACAGCACTGCTCGGGCCCTGCAGACCAGCACAGGCAGACAGCTGTGAGTCCACCAGACCTGAGAGCTTGCACCTTGCTGGGCTTGGCTCCCCAGAGCCTCTCTGGAGCTCAGACCCTGCACTTCTCCTCCCTCTGGTATTTATCTGTCCTAGACTACGGGTCCCTCCTGAAGCAGAGCAGAGAGGTACAGGAAAGCAGCCAGGGCCTGCCAGCACCAGCACCCTTAGGGAAACACTCACCCAAACTGACCCACAACCAGGATGAAGGCAGAGCAGAGCTGCTTTTTCTCCAAGCAGAGCTGGCTAGTCCCTTGACCTCAGTTTCAAAATAGCACACTGCTCAATTTTTAGTTTTACCAGGGGTGTGGTGGCCAGACAACAACATGATAACAGGACAGAGAGCACAGTAAATACCTGGTGTCTCATATCAGCATTTACTCATCGGACAATTGAGCTCATCTAATTAAGAAGCACTGTTAATTACTGTTCCCTCCACCTTGTTGGACCTATTGGCTCAACACTTCTGCTCTCCACAGGCCTCACAGGACACCCACCACTGCCTCTGGACTGTGCCAGACACCAGTGCTAAGCAGAGACTTCACAACTGCAGCATGTACAAACTGCAATGAAAATCAATGTATTTGCCTTGCTTCCTTTTATTAACTTAAGACACTCTCAGGTAAGTCAAACTAAAAACAGACTTCTCCCTATCCTGTTCTCACTCTCCTTGATGCTGACCCAACAGTCTGTGGTCAGCCCTGCCAGCCTCTCATGCACTGGCTCAGCCAAAACTCAGCATTCACCTACACAGATCATCTGAACCAAAAACGTGGGATCAAATCCACCAGGATTTATCAAAACCTCAACAACTCACAGAAATCAACTTTCTCTTTCAAAGCACCCCAATTTTCTGGGTTTCATCTGCTTCCAAGGTGGAAGTCACAGTAGTGATCCTTCATGCTGCCAGAGCACGAGCCTCCTGAGCAGCCCATAGACCCTCCAGGCACAAGCCTGCTGCTCCTCCTGCCCTGGCTGCATCTCCCGAGGTTTGGGGCGTGCGGCAGCACACTGCTAAGGAACACACATGCAAGCAGGCACACTTGCAACAGCCAAACTCCAATAAATAAGAAAATCTATCCTCAACACAGATTGCCCACATTTTCTCCCAGAGGCCCTGATCACACACCCGGCTTTCCCAGGCCACTGGAAACACCTCCCAGAGGCTCAGGACAGAAAACTTTTTTCTTACTCTCACAACTTATTCCTCAGTCTCTCAGTGTGTTCCGGGGAAATTTTGAAGGTAGCATTTCCTGCTGTTCCTGTGTTACAAGCCCCATCCAGCTTCTGCACATCTTCAGAAGGGAACCACAACTATCCTCAGCGGGATCGCCTCAGCTGCTGAGGAGCATCGTGCCAGGTGCCAACACTGCAAAAAGATGCAGTGGGTGATCCATCAGCTTTCTTATCAGCCCTAGATGGATGAAGGAAGGCAGTAAGCACTGCATTCAGCCTCCTTTGTCTGGGCACAAAAGCTTGGGGAAACTCTGCCGCTGCAGTTTACAGAAAGGTTTTCTTGGTAGAGAGGTTACTGCTTACTTAGCTACCTCCACTGATCGGCCCAGGTCTCTCTCGCAGACAACGAAGGGAGCCCTGCGACTCCTTCCTTCCCTGCAGAGCTCACCGATGCTGCGCCAAAAGCACGCGGAGCCTCGCGATTAAATCAGCCACCAAGGTAACACACGTCTCCATCCTCAGGAATGCACATGGCCAGGCAGCCTCTCCCCACGCCCGGCAGCACACAAAGCACGGAGACAACCATTCCCTCACAAGCCTCAGATGGGGCTGGCTCATCCACACACCCCCTCACCTTCCCAGGCCTCTTCCTCCCTCCCCTGCGGGAGCTCTGACATCTCCGCACAGGAGCCCTGGCTCCTCGCTCAAGCAGGGAACGAACGAGCAGCTCCCGAGGGCTGCCCAGGGCCGGCAGCTGCCGGCTCATCTGCAGCCCCCGGCGCAGGAGAGCCAAGGCAGAATTTGCACGCTCCAGGATCAACTCTTCACAGGTGTTTTTAGCCTTTACCGTCCAATACAAAGTAAGAAAGAGCCTAATCCTAAAGAGTGTGGCTATAAAACACGTACACTCACCCGCATTTTAAGAAGTTACTTTTCTTCCATAAAAAGGAACAAAAATTCAGGAGATGACCAACAGGCCGATTTAACCTCAGCAAGGACCGAGGGCTCTCCTCCAAACTCCCCTCTAGCCCCAGGGATGTCCCTGCGTGCTCAGGAGACCCTGCGAGGCCTCGCGGGGCGGGAACAATGCTGGGCTCCCACAGGTACTTTGAACCAACACAAAGACTTCATCGAACGAAGCACTAAGAACTGCTCCAGCAGCCATACTCATTATCTACAAGTTACCACAGACTGAGAGCAAGATCGCAAACACCAGAGCCTCTGGGCTGCTGGAGGTTAACAGGGAAGCTTCAGCGGCCCACGAGGAAGGGAGAGTCCCTGTAAGCCCCGACTGCACGAACAGCTCTTGTCGCACTTCAGACTAGCCTCCCATCCGCACGTGGAAAGGGAAGAATCACACATCCCGGCAAACTTCATTAGGAAGAGACAGGAGAGAGTTCACGTACCGGGAGTGAACTACGGTGCAAGCACTTCAGACACCAGACAGTGTCTGTGGCCATGTAAGACTTCAGCAGGCACCTGGTCCGGAGCAGCCCCGGGCATGGCACACCCGCCTTCTCCACGGCCGAAGCCGCCCGGCTCGGCAGGCCCCGCACACCGCCGCCCTCCAGCCGCCCGCTCCCCCCGTCCCACTCACCGAAGTACTCCTTCTTCATGTGCATCTCCAGCTCCTTCTCCAGCTCCAGCGTCAGCGCCTCCAGCCGCCTCTCCGCCTGGCTGGGGCCGCTGTCCCGGCACGGCGTCACCTGGTAGGGGAGCTTGAATTTGGGAGCCGAAGCGGAGCCTTTGGTCGGGCTGTAGGCGTAGGGGGGCGGCGGTTCGGGGGCGCAGCCCGGGTGCTGCTGGTCGTGCCGCGGCGGGGACTGGGCATGGATCCGGTGGTACATGTCCCCCAGCTCGGGCACGGCGCCGTCTTCCTGCAGACCGGGCCCCAGAAGGGACGAGCGGGGCGACGGCAGCAGCAGCTCGGGGTAGGCGCTCATGGAGCCGCGGGAGCTCCGCGAGCTCTGGCTGGAGATGCTGGAGCGGGGGCTGACCACGGCGGGGCCAGCCGAGCCGCGGCCCTCAGGGCCGCAAAGGCTGGAGCGGGGGCTAGCGCGGGCGAGCCCGGCGCCGCCCGCCCCTTCGGGCTCGGCGCTGCCTGACGGGCAGTACCTGGAGTCCGAGTAGCTGGAACGGGGGCTGGCGGTGCAGGAGTACTGGCTGGCGGTACTGGAGCGGGGGCTGGCGTGGCGCTGGTCGTAGCCCATGCTGATGCCACTGGTGCGGTTGCTGCTGGGCTTGCTACCGCCGCCGTCGTAGCCGGTGAGGCTGGCGCGGGGGCTGGAGTGTTTGCTCGTGTCGCTGGCCGTGCTAGCGTAGCTGGAGCGAGGGCTGAGGGCGGCTCCGTCGTGCTGCACCAGGCTGGCGCGGGGACTGCCGTACTTGTCCTGCCCGGGCACCACCAGGCTGGAGCGGGGGCTGGAGAACTTCTCGTAGGGCAGCGCGACCGCACCGCCAAGGCTGGAGCGCGGGCT
>VZRR01005348.1:168979-193813 GCA_013398015.1 Oreocharis arfaki
TCAGGGATTCCCGCGCGGGGCTCGGGCAGCCCCGGGGAGCCGGGCACGGAGCGCCCCGGCAGGAGCGGTCGGGGTCCCGGCCCAGGGGTGCCCCGCCGCCCCGCGCCCCTCACTGGAACTTTCCGGCGGGACCCACGGCCTCGTCCCGCGTTGGGAAGGGGCGGCTCTGCCCCACCTGCGGCCGGGGCTCTCCCGCACAAACACCAGTATCGCGGCGGGGCCGGGAGCAGCCCCGCACCTGTGCGGAGTCCCCAGCGCTAGCCAGGTGCTTCCGCTGAAAAGACTTGTGTTTGTAGCACGGCAACTGATGTTTGTTGCCAGTTATTTATTAAGTCGTTAAAAAAAAAAAAAAAAGGCAGCGCTGAGACATATGATAAACATATTGTGGCCTAAAGCAATCCTTGAGTTGACGGGAGTGTAAAAAAAGCAGCTACTGTGTGTGTGACTGCAAGAGCTTCATCTGTTGATCGGTGATGAGCACGCCGGGGCCGCTTGCTGTTTACATCTGTGTGCTCACGGGAAAGGCTGTCAGAAAACACCACCCCCCTCCCCCAAAACGGCTACTGAACCAAGACCCCAGATACTAAACCGTAGCCTATAGCTCTTTTTTTTTCTTTTTCTTTTTTTTTTTTTTTGGCAACTCAGCTGCAGTTCCCTGACAATGATTTGTGTTGATAGCAGAAATGCTGACAAAGCCCTAACAACAGGTACCTGACAGGTGTTCTTACACTGCTGGGTGCTGAGCACCCCGGGAGGAGAGAAATATGGCTCAGATTTGAGCTATAGGCACTCTGCTGTGTCAAGAACATTTTATTCTGTTATCAGACCTAATTAAACATTAAAAGCAACTGTGTACTCAAAAATGTCCCCAGCTGTGGAGGGCAATTGATTGGCAATCTGTTTTCTTGTGTGTGCAGGGGTAGCAGGAAAAAAAAAATCCAACAAACCATGTAAATGTGCAGAGCAAGCAAGACCTGAAAAACAAATGTTAGGCATGGCAGAGGCAATCCATGTGGACATACCTAAGCAAACACCACCACTCTCGAGAGTCAAGTGCTCTTTTCTATGTTCACATCTTTCATTACGCTTCTTGCCCGTCTCCTAAACAAGTTGTTACCACGTGTTGTACTTGTGGAACAAGTTACATTTCACCTGTAGCCCGCAGGTCTGTGATGGTCGAAGGCACCTCTTGCAGCTATGTGTCCTGGTGCAGCCCCTAGCTGGTCCCGCTCACACAGGACCCTCGGCACCAGCAGCATGCGCTTCCCAGCAAACATGCCCCACCTCTGAGCCGGATCAAAGCAGCAGCTCAAGTCCCTGTCCCAGTCAAGCCATGGACTCTGGTAAAGTTGTCAGCACAGACACAAACTGTGCTGTCAGCCATGTCATATGGACACATCCCCGCCAAGAACAAAGAGAGGTTCCTCCCACAGAGCACATGGAGACCACCGTTAACTTGAGGCTTCATCTACGTCACTGTGGATAAAGTTTGTTTGTGGCAGTGGGCATCTTGTGACCTGCTGCCCTCAAATGTACTGGTGCAGAGCTCCTTCAATCATTCCTGGGGCCTGTATGAGGATGTTCTCTCCTGTCACTGCTAATTTTTGGAAGGTTGTCTTCCTGAGAAAGTGGGATGAGCTCATTGGCAGCTTGGAAGGTGGGTCCATCAGAGCACATGTAAAGAAAATGTACTCTGGTTTAAAGGTGTCTTGTTTTGGTTTTCATTTTTAACCTTACAACATTAGATAGCATTATCATTAATCTAACAGAGTGGGTGGGACATACTGGGAAGGCCTGCCTGTGTGCTCATGCAAGGAAGCATTTTGGCAGGCATCCTTACAGCAAGAACTGCAGAGCTGAAGCTACAGCTCACACTTAACAGCAACAGTGTCCTTCTGTAGCTCTGTCCTTCCGAGCCACAAATCTGCCCTTGCTCTCTGCCTTTTGAGGTCACTCAGTTCTGTGCTGCTTCTGCTGCCAGCAGGTAGGAGGTTTCTGGACTGAGTCTATTGGTACATAAGTCATGAAAGCATGGGAAAAACATACTGGGGACTCTAAGGAAACAGCCCACTTTAGTAAGCAGTGTGGATCAAATGATAAAAATCACTTACTTTCACTGTTTGTAAGCTTATGCTTGATAAGTAGCTCCTGGGCCAGAGCATCCTCGTACCATGTTCCCATCTCAGCCCTGCTGCAGGGGCAATGCTCCTGGCCCCCTCTTCACCACAGAGTTGTACTTCTGTCATGCACATGAAGAGCATCACATTTATCCGCAGTACAGCCCCAGGTGGAGACCATACAGGTGAAATAAATATGCTTGCAGTGGTACACGGCACACACAGCACTGCTGCATTTCTCACAGAGGACCATCTGTACCAGGCAAAAAGAGTGGAGTTAAAGCTGCTGTTGCTGTACTAAGTAGCCCCATCATTCTCCTCACTTTTAGATACATGAAAATCCAAAATGCTGGGTAGTTCCAGCTTGACAATCCTGATGTGGTTTCCTCCCCACATAATTTTCAATATACTTGCTTAATTATAACAACCAGCAGTAACATGCATATACTGCAAAAAGACTGACACTTCTGCAACTCAGAGCACAAGAGCTATGAGAGTATTATAAAAGCTGGACTTCATTTCATGGTTTGGTGTGTTTTTATCCTTATGCCTGATTTGATGTTATTAAGGAAATATAAGGAAAGATATTAAGGAAAGCCAGCTGCTTCTGTTAAATAAACTCCATTGTCTAAGACTTAAAGGGAGCAAAATAGCCAGGTGGAGTTATTGATCTGTGAGTATCAGCTGGCTGGGCCTCCCAGACAGAGCATTCCTGTTCCTTGTAATTGCCAGCGTCTACAAGGGAGCACTGCCAGGGCCAGCAGGCAGGGAGACCTGCTGCTCTGCTGGGCTTTGCTTCCCTGAGCTGCAAACAGTTTATTACCAACAAAGCAGGGAATCTGTCAGTGTAAGAACTCCCCGTGGAAATTTTAGTTTAGTTGAAGACAATGGCAAAAATCTCATGACTTGTGTTGTGGTGTGTGTATGTGTGTTATATCAGACCCGACACAATGCAGGAGGGAGTTCTTTGTCTCACTTCATCAGCTGAACAATTTGAAGCTGCTCCACAGATTTGCCTACTGAACTGGATGCTACCTGAATTTGTGCAATTTCCTTCTTTGTCTCCAGCATTAAGAAATCAATGATATTATATGACATCCACAAGGTAACTGTTTTCCACTTTTTAAATTGATCAGTTTCTTGGTAAGGAACATAAATGATTAGTCTTTTATCTCTGGTGTGTTTTAAACCTGTTGAAAAAAACCCCAAACCCAAACAAACACAAAAATCAAAACAATTTTGTGAAATTAATTCAAAAATTATGCTAAGAAGTTTTTTTTATTTTGGGATGGGAGACTGAAGCTTTGATTTGCTTTGAAATTGTAGCTGTATTGGGTTTATATTGCTTTGTTTTGCATGTTTGGATCCTGTATGTTAATTTATGTTGTAATACTTCTAAGTATAAGCAAACATTTTGGAATATGAAGTTTGGATATTAATATATATTTGGACTTGGGTGGTTTGTTTGCAAATCACTCTGTTCTGACCTGGTTTTTAAAATTCTCATTTGCAATTGATCGCAGCTTCTAAAAATTGCAATTCTAGAGTGTGTTTTAGGGCACCATCTTCTGGCAGACAGCACACACTGTACTTGAATGGCTGCCCTTGCTAGGCACAACTATTTAAAATATTTCTGACTAACACCACTCTGCAGGCTTACAGGTCATTTCTCCTTCTAAATCTGCAATAAAACACTATTTAATATTTTTTACATTCTTCTTATTCACTGCAACTGCAGCTATTCACTGTGCTGCACAAACATAACTTGGGACAGACCCTGTAAAATTCCAATCACAATAGGCGCTTTGTGAACGTGCTGGGGCAGATAGACAACATCTGTCCAAGCATTTATGATTAATGCACCATATATGTATCTTATTTCTTTTATAGCTTCATCTTCCACTTCTCTTACATATTTCAGATAATCACACTTCTGTCCAGTGCAGTTTATGGGCTCACACTTTGGAGGCTGCACAGGGCACTGCCCATCATTCCTTGCACTCGCAGGACACAGTCACTGTATATTCCAATGCAAACAGTTAGCAAATAATACATATGCATAAATCCGTATTTTATTTGGCCAGCTCAGTTAGCAGTGCACCCACTTAGTACTTTTAAGGAGGTCTGAAGTTACATAGCTTCTGATTTCAGAGACTTGGAGGAGCTAAAATTTCTCTTGATATGATAAAAAAGAAAGTCCCAATTACAATACTGCAAACCTTCATCCAGCAAAGGAATCCAGGAAAGAGAGCATTAGTGCACTGAATAAAGAATAGAAACACTGCATGTGGGTCAGGCTGCCAGACAACATGCCCCCCTCTGCTCTGGTGGTGAAAAGTATCAGCCTGACTGTATGTGCCTCTTTATACCCATTAAAGAAATGAGGCAGGCTATGAGCACTGACCTCCTGACCTGGCAACACAGCACACTTCAGCTGTGATGAGAAGGATCATTTCAGAAGGAAGAGGACATTGATTTGTTGAGAACACCACTTACATTTACATTTTGTTGTATTTTCCATATAAAATTATATTATAGGGCTATCACTTGTTAACTGAAAATAATGAACAAAGTTGCAAGGATAGAACTGTTCCGTAAGCATAACTAATGAACTCTGGTCTCTGTATTCTGCATCCTCTGCACTCTCCAGCTTGTAGCTCCTCTCCAAATCCCCAATAATGCTGCAGGCTGATGAGCCCTGTGTCCCACAGAGCTCTGGCCCTACACTTACCCAGCGGTAAAGGTGTCAGTCCCACACCTCCAAAGCCAAAGTGCTACCACAGAAGCTCCTGGGGGTTTGCCTCTTCTTATCTCCAGCCACTGCCTCAATATTGCAGAGATGGAATTGCTTAATGTTCGCAGGTAGCTTCCGGTGTTGCTAAAGAGGACTGGCAGAGCAATTCCATAACTATCTTTTGTTTTGGAAATTGTTCTGCAAACTTCTTTTTCTTATGTGAGTGAAGGAGTCTGTTGATGAGAGAGATAAAGATAACATGTACCTAAAAAGCAACTTCCTTCTTTTGATATAACAGATATCAAGCTATATCTGCAAATACATGTATTTACTACATCCTGTTCCTTCCTTAAAAGCATCAAGGCCTCCAAATCAAAGCATTGCCTCTCCCTCACGTATATTTTTCTGCAGGTATAAGCTCCCTGTAGTCATTCTGCTTAGACACTAGCCCAGAAATAATCTCAGGCAAGCAAAAACTAGATAACTGACTTGTGTATGATTTGCTGAATTATCCTGATCTTAGTTCCGGTTTTCTTGCGCATTCTGTATTTTAGATGCACAAAATTGAGGGCTTCTTGTCCTTATAGCTGCAAAGAAAATGAACAAGTATCTCTGCCTATAGGCACAGAAACAGAACAACCCCAATTTTTTTTTTCCTTAATTCTGTGTTTACTCAGTTTTCTAATCCAAATTTAAAATTTTGGGGCAGTAGAAGTAAGGCTTGGAACATATCAATGATATCTACAGACTGAACACAAGCTGATTTTATCTTCTGAAGTCTAATAAATGGTTAGCAAGAGTTCTTTGTTGTAAAGGTCAGAACTTGAAGTGGCATATCAATCTGCTCCCAGCTGTCAGAGTGGAGAGGCCAGGAAAGGATGCACCTCTCTCTGTGGTTCAACTATGGAATGGTTTCATAAAGTAAAGCTAAAATGTCACATAGAAACACTACAAACACTAAATGGTCATCTACAAGTTACAGTGGCTCTTTAGGACATGGGCTGTCTGTCACCAGGACCCCAGAGTTCCTTCTCCTGAATGGTTATCATTTGCCTCATAAAGGTGGCTCTCTAGATGCTTTGGGAATTCTTTCACCCTCCATCAGAACAGCTTAATGAATCTCTAGTTAACTGCCGTCAGTCGTAAATGGTCAATATTCCTTTCTATGCTCTGCTGCAGAAAAGGGATATTGAATTAAAAGCATGCAGACACTGAGTACATTCCATAATAGTCTGTATTTTCTTGTCCATACATGGCACTCAAATTCACCAAGTAAATTAAAAATGCAAGCATCAAGAATTGTTTCTATAAAAGCAGCCAGAAAAGCTTATCTGCATTAAAGAATTTTGCATGACTATAAACAAACAACTTGAGCACCGTGTGACAGCAGAGCCAATTTATAACACTGCAAATAGCAGTTTGTAGACTGATTTAATGAGCTGAGCTCAAAAATTGTTAGCAGAGACAGAGACTACATTAGGTTGCTGAGCCAAAGCCCTGGGAAGAATTTCTCCTCCATTTTAACATTTAGATCTTGTGCCTTCCAACTATATTCCTTCCACATGACCATTACTGCTATTAGGAGTTGAACAAATTGTCATTTGAAAAACCGAGGGGTTTTTAATTACTTAAAAGCTTAATTAACGCTTCAATTGATATTTTTTTCTTAAGAGCACGGGAAAGTTTAAGTTGGAAAATTCTACATTAATACAATGTTGGTGACTAGTAGCCAATTAAGGACACTCATACTTCACCAGTTCTGAAAAGCAGCTTTTCATTCCACACAGCAGCAGTTTGCATTTAGTGGCTCGTTCTGTACTGCCAAACTTCAAAAGAACTGACCAGAACAGCCAAGAGCCTGTCCCATGTTCTATGGGAGCAGCCCGTGTAAAGGAAATACATTAAAAATCCTTTACTTCAAGTATGTTACAGGAGGGATCCAGGAGCTTTCTCTGCCCATCCGACTCCCTACTACCCAGGCATGAGCAGCACAACTGCACCTCCTAAATTCATCACCACGGAATTGCTTATGCAGTTCCATTCTGGCCTTTCATGCTGCAAACCAAATGATGACACATGGTTAAGAACAATAAGTAATAACTTAAGGAGAAACCAGTGAGACAAAATAGAACCCTCTCCCCTCCTTCCCTGTTTTTTTCACTCCTGCATCTGTCAGTGACATTTCGATCTACCTTATACACCACTCAACCTCCAACTCACAAGCACTCCCAACTTCAGTAAAACACATTGAGTAAGTTACCAGAATTATACCCTCTACTGTTTGGTTTTTTTTAAAGTTAGAAAGTGAAATTAAATAAACCAGTAATTATATTTTTAATAAAGCTTAAAACCAAAATATGTCAGCCTTAATTTTTAGAAGATGTCATTAGACATGAAATTCCAGTGCTTCAGCTGTTTATGGCAAGTTTTCCACTGTAGCACTGAAGTCCTTTCTGGAACACCTCTTATGTACAGCTTTACCTCAGTCTTCACTCCTGCCAGCCAAGCAGCAGCTAACTCATAAGGACTTCACTGTGAACTATTATGCCTCCAAACAAGCCCACTGCATATTACTGTTACTACCTAAAAGAAGAAATAAAACATTAATTACCTCGTAGAAGCTGTTTTGCACAGCACTGGCAATTTTAACACAATGATGAGCTGGCCTTTGTTTTTTAACATTCTCCCTTCTATAAAATTCACATTTGCTTTACAATTCACTCAATCTGCAACCTGTAACAGAATAAATCTTGCTGCTCAACTGCTGTGCTCTGCAAGGCTCACTGCACACTTGCCTGTGAATGGGAGCAGTTTTGGTTCCCTAGCATGAAAGTGGGAGATTATTTTGGCACAGTGACAGAAATGGCCAATTAATGCATTCTGAGAACCAACACTGACAGTTTTGAGCTACCAAGACAAATGAAGTAGGTTTTAAGTCCTACACACAAAGTGTAATGTATAAAAATCAGAGCTTTCTTCGTTCTGAAGGCATGAGGTGGTGAAAGCATGTGTGTGGTGGTGCAACTGCTGCAGCTGAAGAGCCCAAGAATTGATTGTCCAAGAAAAAAAACATTCACAAAAGTTTTATTAAAAAAATTCCCCTTTCACCTCAAACAAGTGAAGCTTAAGTTCTGTACTACTAGGTTATGTTTAGAAAAACGGAAATAATACAGTAATTTTTGAAGGCTATACATTGTAAAATCCCATAAGTCAGCATAATCTTGGACTGTGCAAGCAAATATAGCAAGTATTTCAGATGTTATTTATTTGGTCCATCAGATGTACAGTATAGTAGTAGTATCTGAGTTTACAAAACATCAAATATAAATAACCTGAAACTGTAACAATACACAAAAATTTGCTTCTTACATTGACATACCAGGCAGTACGAGCTGAAAAACTGGAGTAAATTAACAGTTTTACAGTAATGTACATAGTGCCAGCTGATGTTTAAGAACACTGTTAAAACATGGCACTAATTTGCTTTGTTGGATTTTCTTCTTTACTTGTTCAGGGTGTGAAAATGTTTAGGACTAGGCTAAAAGTGTTATTCTTCAACCATCTGTGATTCTGTGAATGCTGGAGGTGAAGCAGTCACACTTGAAACACGGCCTCGGAAAGGGATAAGCAAATGTGCACACAGGCCACTGCTGGGAAACTTCAAAGGTAATAACTGAAAAATAGATAACGTAGTTGCTTGAAGTCTGGACATCAGATGATAGCCCTTTACTGAACAAAAGTAGGGGTTTTTTGTCCTGTTGGATGATACCTAAAAGGTATTTACACAAAAATACTATGCTGTTTTGGTGACTGTTCAGGTAAATACCTATCTGTAAGTATTCATAGACTATGTTTCTACTACATTTAATATATGGAATACAGAAAAAACTTCTGAAAGAGTCTATTGATAAGAGAGCTTTATCATCAAGAGAAACAGATATAAATTATTTAAGCCAGTGATTTGGTATCCACTTTGAACCAAGGCCTTAGAGTTAGTCTAGTTCTGGACATTTTTCACATCCCACCACAATTTGCTGTTACAGTATGACATTATGTGAATCACTTTGTCAAGGGGCACTTGGAGGGTCCCCCAAACGCTCTTCTTCTTGCACTTAGCTCAGCACACACTCTTCGCCCCGACGCACTCGCACCCTTTCTCCTCGAGTTTTCTCTTGAGGCTCCTGTTCTCCTCCTCCCCAACACTGCTGGAAGCACCTTCATCCTCAGACTCCACGATCATGAGGTCGTCTTGCTCCTGCTCTGCACGCGCTCTCTTGGCCCCCACGCACTCACAGCCCTTCTCCAGCTTCCTCTTGCGGCTTTTGTTCTCCACATCGTCAGCATTGCTGGAAGTACCTTCGTCCTCAGAGTCAACAATCACCACGTCGTCCTGGTCTGGAGCTGCAAAAGAGATGTTTGGAACTGAAATGGATACTGCAAAGACAGTCTACTCTCAAACCAATTTTCATCCATAAAAAATTGGAGCATTCTTTATCCACATTCTTTACCATGCAACTGCAAGAGTATCTTAAATGTCCCTGAAATTACTATAAAATATGGTTTTCACACTGGTATTGCATCTTCACCACAGGTGTGGAAAATACTGCAATAAGCCAAAACTATGGGAAATGCATTCATTTTCAGGACTTTTTTTGCATGTACAAAACAGAAGAATTGCTGCTGTCTGCAGCAGTTGTTGGGAAAAGAAGTTTTACACACACCAAGCTGTAGAACAGCCTCTCCTTTCCCTGCTGCACTTGGCCCAACTCCCAGGACAGGCCACGTTCCAGGAGAGAGAGCCCACCAAGAGACGGAGAAGTGGAAGGGTGAGCAGACTTAGAGAGCTAAAGGACAACAATGGATAGTATGAAAGGGAAAAGAGAACCAAATGTGAACTTTCGAGACGTGTAGTAGATTTTGTTTGGGTCTAAACACAAATTCACTGTAAAAACTAACTTTATGCAATTTTAAAATACAATTTGAAGTAAATTTTAGCAATACTCTTTAAATTGTTAGTTTTCCCTCAAACAGGAGGCAAGGGACTACACACTTTGTGTCTTAAATCTGTGCACATATCTTTTGGGCAAAGAAACATCAAGTAAACAATACAATTTCAAGGCATACGTACTATAAACTCTTGTGCCTTTTGTGCTTTCTGTAACGATTGTAAATGTGTATTTTTCTATTTAGTATTAGTTATATACAGAGGCAACTTAAATGCCTTTATTTTGTATTGGTGAAGTTAAATCATAAAACTGAAGATAACTTTAATTGGACTGCACTAGTGAAAGGCTATTTTGTTTAATATTGATTACTGTTGATTACCTGTTGATGTTGAGGGTTGTGCTCCATCATCACTACCATTGCTAATGTTCCTGGATGTTGGTTCTGATGGTTTAGGGCCAATTCTTTCAGGGGTATCACCAACAACTTCAAATTCTACATCTTTTTCTAGGTCTTCACTGCAGAAAAATACACATGCTTTTAAACAGCCAGAAAACAAAATCCTCTCTTTTACACACACAAAAAATCATTCAAGTATTAGAGCACCCTGCAACTATGACAAAATGAGAAAAACATACTGAAAATGGGGAAAATCTGTTCGGTCCTCTTACAATTTATGCTTTGTCTATTCCTAAACACTATTCCACCCAGTGCTACAAACTCAAAATGCTTAGGAATCAGAAAAAACATTAGCTGAACTTATCTTTCTTCCTTAACATCACAGCCCTACTGCCACTGAACATGCAGCGTGCTCACTTTCTGTGTATAATATGTCTATTACTCACTCAGGGTTAAACACACACCCCAGCTATTTCAGAGTGAATTCTGAACACAGGTAGTCAAGCAGAGGACCTATTATCCCAGCAGACTGGGGGGATTTTTGCCTTTCTAAACTTTAGGGGTTTTTTAAATGCCAGTTTCTTTCTTGTTGGTTGCCCCAAAAAATAACCTGTTTTTGCAATGTATTCTTATGTTGTGTAACAAAAAATTACTGAAATAAACCTTTCAGTTATTGTTGTAAAAAACAAAGCCACAACAAAACAAGACTACAACAAAAAAGGCACAAAACAAAACCAAACCCCTTAAACTATAATTTCATAAAAAATAACAATTCCTCTTTTGCCTCTGTATTTCCTTTCAGCAGCTTAATCTGTGAACTTCATTCATGTACTTGAATTGTGAGTGAAAAATTCCCTGTGGAACTGTTCTCTGCATATACACAAAAAATCCTTATTTCAGAATCCTTACCTATGAAGCACATTGATTAATAGTGTATAGTCCTGGAGGAAATCATCTGCTTGTAGTCGAGTGCCATTTCGAATTCCAAAATCTGATAATTTCCTGTGGTTATTTGCTACAAAAACAGTAAAAAACCTGCAGTGTATAGAGCTATTTATAGAAAGATCTTTACACCCAAATAAAAATGGAGTACTCCAGAACTTTCATGTAGGAACATAAGATTAACATGTATTAGCTATATATAAATTAAAAGCTGACATTTAAGCCTATTAGGAGTTAAAGCTACTTATGTTTGATTTATTTACTCTTCATGTCATCACATTCAAGCACTTTGCAATTACTGCATTTGGGAACATTTTGGAGATGGTTTCTAGCATCATGAACAGAGCACCATCTAAGAAGCAGAAAATGAAGGGGGCTTGCAGGCAGATACCTGTTCCTGAAAGGAATCCTGACACGCCAGCTGGGAAGTGCTTTGTTCAGGAAAGCTGAGCTGTACTTGCAGCTTGCACACAATACCACTGGCTATCCTCAAGCCACTTAAAATACTTGCAAATCCACTTCTCTTCAAATACTCGTCCCCAGGGTGAACACTGCCAACGTCTGCTATACACCTATTCTGTATGGTCTTCTCCAAGGTTTTATGTACTCTTATCCCAGAACCCTCAGGAGGCATACATACCTTCTGTTTCACCTTCTTCTGAAGAGATAAGGATCGTTCCCTTTCCATCATCTATTTGTACATCTGGTGCTACCATAGCAAATTTTTCTTTCAGTATCTGAAAATACAAATATATTAAAATATATTCAATCAATCTCTGACTTAAAAAGATTTATTAAAAAAAGAACCTTGAATTATGTTGGTTTTATTATTCTGGCTCATCTTCAGGCATCTACTGAAAGCCTATACTTTTTTGTTCATTTCCATGCACAAAATGATTGTATTTTTGAGGTCTGATATCTATAGGTTTATATATGCTGGAAAGTTTTTTAGAATGCTTCATAAAATGACAGAATTACAGATGTGACTACAACTGTAATGTAGCTACTGAGCTTTCAACTGAAATACAAATTTAGTTTTTTGCTCTCAGATATTAATAGGCTTTAAAACCACCAAAATTTACAAAATGCAAACATTCTTTCACAAGACATACAACACACATGGGCAAGAAGCATAGTGGCTAATCAGCGCTTCTTGCAGCAGAGAGAAATGTAGCATAAATATAAACAAGAGACGCTCAGTCAAAATATACTGAGCAAATACCTTATTTTAATAATTTACAGTATTAGGTTCAAAATGAAATATAACTATAGCTCAAAATTTACCTTATCCTGGAGTGTCAACACAGTAACTTTGTGTGTGTTAAGTTTCACAGTTACTTCTGGCTTACTTGCACATACATAACAATTAGGATTTGGTGGATCCAAAGCACAAGGAACCAATAGCTTCTTCTTGGGATTTGGCTGCTTGTTCAGAAAAATCTTGAGGATAAACAAGAAGAAGCCAAGTTATTCTGTAAGTACCAGCATGTCTAAAGCCTGTTTTCCTGCAGATTTCTTCTCCTGGTCTCACAGGCTGTCCTGTTCCCTAATCCTCTCTGCTGTGCCTGCTGAGCAGGAGTCTCACACGGCCAGTCCACCCCATGCTGCCTCCCCAGTTCCTGCCCAACAGCTCTAACACCAAACAACCACAGTGCAAGTGATGGCAGCCTGGTTCTCTCTCCTATCCAGCAGCAAATTTTTATTGTCATAGGAATTTAATGATCCTTAAGACCTGCACTTCTCTTTGCATTGTGACTGAAAGTTCCCAGCATATTCAGAATCCACTGAAGCGACAAGTGAGAGACAGTAAAACTACACAGTAGTCAAAGAATGTTAAATGGAATTTTTAATCAAATAACAAACAGCAAGAAAGCAAATTTATTCCCACTTACCATCCTACACTGATCTATTTTCCCCGATAAAATCTTCAAACCCTCCAGCACTATCAGCCCAGCTATCACTGCATTGGTAGTAGCTATAGCTGGGATAATGTTTCCTGCCATTGCTGCAAAATAAACAAGAGTTTGCAGATTTTTAACAGCAAAAGAAAACAAGATTGTAATTTAAATGAAACCATGTTACATTTTATCCTTACACTTGATATCAAATCTGCTCTTCATATTCATTCCAAAAACATGCATCCTGAGGTTTGCAGCAGAAGTGACAAAATCCATGGCAGAAGGGTCGTCCTAACAAGAAGTTAATACAAAAAGCATTAAAAATCAGATTACTCATGGGAAAGAGTTTGCAACACATGGTTCCTAAAACCTTAAAGACCAGAATTTTAAAAAAAAGTCTGTACAATATTTCATTTCAAAGTCAATATACTTCGTCTTTCAGATGGTGTACTCAGAGCAGTAATACTTTAAACATTAACTATAATTTCTAAACATATGTATTTTAGTAGCAAGTTAGTATATTCGTACTAATAAAATGCCTTGTATGTTACAAAAACGTTTAAATCCTAAGTCTTACAATGTTTGAAACATTTTCAACATTGAATTTTAACACTGAATCAGCTGTTCCAAACACTAGGTGTTTCAGAGATAAGAATTTTTACTATTGGTCATAGTAATATTTTACTATTTTGCCCCAGACTACTTTTTTTCTTATGCCAGATGATAACTGAGTGGAAGTGATACTGTGTGTGGTGATAAAAGAGAAAATTCTTGTCTTCTTCGACAGAACTTGTATTGCACTCCCATCATCAGCTGCTTGCTCATAACCCCAGTAGAACTCCACCTACTGACCACTGGCTTAGAGCATGTTTTGGAGAGAGATAAGAAGGGGAAAATGAAGTTACATTATTAAGATATTTTCAAAAAGCAAAATACAACAAGTACTTGTGAATTTGTGCTTTTATAAGCTGGAGAATTTGGTGAATTAAGTTATTCACACCACAGCAGTTAATCCTTACCCTCAGTGAGTTACACAAGACAGTGTTTAAGGAATACATTTGTTTACATACGGAAAGTGCTTCCATGAGGTGCCAGATAGTTTTGTTCTAAGTAGTATTATTTTGGAAGGAAACTGAATGAGCCCAACTAATATTTGTACTCAACACAAGGAGTTTTTATAAGGCAAACTAACCTTATCCCAAATAAGTGCTTCTCCATCAGCTTTCTCAGCCAGATGAAGGCTCAGGGTTTTAACACTCTTTGAAAACAGGTCTGCATAACTCCTGACATCGAGAACCTGCTGATCCTTCAACACTGCAGAGCTCTCATTCTGCTGGTCAGATATGTTTTGCTCTTTGGGAAAAAAAAGAAAAAAATAAGATCAGGAATATTTGCAAGTTCCATAGAAATTCCTTCAAATAACTTTCCAATTTCAGCAAAATTAAGTATTTTTTAAAGTGAAGAACAATATCCTTAACCTACAGTAGCCCAAACATTTTACAACAAATCCACATTTAAAACTGCAACTATAGCTATGATATCAGTCACCTGAACGTGCACAAATTACAGCAAATGTAAATTTCAAACAAAACTCAACTTTGAGAGATAAATCTATCAGTGCTTACAGTAAGGTGTCCTAGAATAAGCTGACATGTCTTTTTGTTAGATGTGTATTTTCTACAGCCAATACTGAGTATCTAAAATAACAACTGCAAAATAATCTTAGAAGAAATGTTGTCTATAAAGAAAAATTTGAAATCTTCAGGAATTGTAAAGAATTAATATACTCAACTGTGATAGTAAAAATATGTACCTATCACAGAGATGCATTAATAAACAGCAGGTATGATTTACAAATGTACAGCAGGAGGAGGGACAGTTACCTTGCTTCTGTACCTCAGCCCAGTCCAGTGGCACTGGAGGCTTTCTTTTCCTCCACAGCTTATCCATTGTCAGCAGATATCTAATGTCATCTTTGAAAAGCTAGGAAACGTAAAAAAAAATTTAAATGGAAGAGGAACAAAAAAAAACCTGAAAAAAATCAGCATTACATTGACGAGGTTCTGATTTTCTCTTTGACAGTATTTTCAACTACATAAAAACAGAGTCCAAAAACTTATTCCCCACTCTCTAACACTCATTGCATAGAGTAGACACATTTCTGATTAATCTGGGGAGGGGTAAAGTGAAAAATCAAGAAACATTATTCCAACAGGGTTTCACCTGTCTACTGAAGCCGTCTCTACAGCTCTCTGTATGCCCTCTCTGAGACACGTGAATGAACGTGCCGATGCATCGCCAAAGAAAAGTTACTACTACCTATGAACATTACATTCAATCTCATTTCCTCTATTTATCCACTTTCAGTAATTATTTAGAACAAAAATTCCTAAATCAGTTTGTTTTCTTTTATGCCAGAGCCTGATTATGCACAGATGACTGATCGCTTTTAGGTCCTCAGATTGGTTCTGATTATGCCCAGTGCAATTCCAGAGGTCAAATAGACCCTTTCCCATTAAAAGTAATTGCAATTGAGTTTTGTCTGCACAGAGGGGCCCAGCTGCTGCAGCCATCTGTACAGGTGCAGATGGAATCCTGTAAAACAAGCAAATGTTGCAAGAGACCAACACAACAGCAAAACTGGTGGGTATCATAACATGATCACATCATTGATGGCTAGCATTAAACACCCAAGCTGGGGTTTGATTTAACTTTTCAGCACCTCATACATTTCAGATAAAAACATTTGTTTGGAGTAAAAAAGATACCTTAGTAAAAAGTTTAACTGGATCATAGCCAGTTGATTTAGCCCACTCCTTAGTTGAAACACGTTTAATCTCACCATCTTCATTGGATGCTAGTGCTCTGGCTTCTGCTTCTGCTGGCTCCCCTATTAATAAAGTGATAACCAATATTTTAAATTTAAAAAAAAGAAATCTCATCCAAATATTACCCCCAGAGTCAACTGCCAAAATTATGCAGAGACCATAAAACGCCTTTATTGCACCCAACAACAGCTGAATTAGGCACTGCTCCTCTTTGCTTCTGCAACTGCAACTCACTGATTTAACTTGGTATCACCCAACTCCTTTATTGGCAGAAACGATGAAAAATTGTTTCCCATTATTTTTCTACACATAATGTTGCAACTTCATAAATGTCTCACCACCCCCTTTTAGTAGTCTCTTTTTCTGACAAAGAGTCTTCGTTTGGTTGGGATTTCACAACAAACAAATAAAAAAATCAGTTTCCTACCTCTGGTTCTTTTTATACAAAAAAATTCTCTATAAAGACACTAATAATCATCTTTCTTTCCCAGTCACATCCAACAATTGCTATCATGATTTCTAATAAGCAGGTTGATGTTTTCAAAAAATCATCTATTAATATTTTCACTGAATGAGAAAAATCAATTCAGAGATCATCACTTTATGTGTAAATTTGTGAATGTTTCCTCCCTTTCACAAGTGCATCAGTTGCATTATTTCATATTTATCTGCCTCATGTATCATTGCCCAGTCACCCTGTATTGTGAAGCTTTCTACTACTTTTTGCAGTTTCTCATCACCTTTTTTATTTTGAGTGACTTTGCTTAATCATCTATGTTGAACAGCACACATCTCCCATCTGGGACTCCTCTAATCACTATTTCTCTCTATCATTCAAGTAGTTTAGCCACTTCAAGATCTTTCTGTCCCCTTGGCTGCTTATATCCCTCGGGTTCCCCTCAACAGTTTTTGAATCTGCCCCCTGCACATTCAGAACAGTGTACGCCAGATACACTTTCCACAGGTTTACTGCTTCCTTCCAAGGACCCACAGACCCGCGCAGGGCACGACATCCCTTTATAAAAGTTGCCTTGACTCTTCCCTGGATGTCCTGGTTTGGGCTGGGAGAGAGTTAATTTTCTTTCTAGTAGGTGGTCTGGTACTGTGTTTTGGATTCTGCAAGACAACAATGTCAGTAACACCTCGATGTTTTAGCTGTTGCCAGAGGCTACTCCAAGTCAAGGACTTTTCAGTTTCCCATGCTCTGCCAGCAAGCAGGAGCACAAGGAGCTGGGAGGGAGCAGAGCCAGGACAGCTGACCTGAACTGGCCACAGGGATATTCCAGACCTCAGAATGCCCTGCTCAGTACATAAGCTGGGGGAGTTGGCTGGGAGAGGCTGATCTCTGCCTGGAGACTGGCTGAGCATCCACTGGCCAGTGGGCAGTCAGCAACTGCATCACTTGTTTGTCTTTATTCCCCCTCTCTCTTTATTCCAATTATCATGATCAACAGTATTAGTATTACATATTTGTTTGTTTCCATTATTAGCTGTTCTTACCCCAGCCTGTGAGGTTTGCTTTTTGTGTGGTTCTCCCTGCTGTGGGCAGGGCAGGGAGCGAGGGCTGCGCGGTGCCAAGCTGCCAGCTGGGGTCAAACCTGGACACTGCAACCCCTGGGTGACCACAGCACCCTGACTGTGGGCCGTCTGTCACTGCAGACACTAGGCTACAGCTCACACCTCCTGTAACTGCCCTGGTGTCTTTACTTAAATAAGTGGCATTGCATCTGTTACCTGTCAAGTACTTCAGCAGCCATTGTTTTAAGTGACTTTATATTGCCACTCCTTTTAAGACTCACCTATTTCATTCTGCACTTCCTGTAGAAACAACCTGTCCAGTGATCACTATCTGATGTTCAAAGAATTTGAAGAGTCGGAGGATCCTCTAAGCTCCCTCTCCCAAGTCCATTCATTTATCAAAGGATCCAAAAGAAGCAACCAACAATGATGCTTATTCACCTCATAGTAACTACGATGACTGTCCTTACAGAAAAATACTGAATAGCTATAAAAATATCACTCAAAATTGGCGTATTTCTCACGTAGATTAATGCCAAATGTTGCAGGCTAGAAGAGTTCAAACATAATTCCTGCAGTTCCTCGCAAAACCTCAACTAGGAGTGGAAAATGCAGAGACTACAAATATCACTCAGCGCTCTGTTCGAAATACAAGCCTCCCAGAGGCCAGAAACAGAATCTTCTTTAAAGAAAATGGAGCTGAACTCTCTAACCTTATGAAATGTATAGAAAGAAGTCATAATCTCTGAATCAGAACATTTCAGTAACAGGGTAAACCACCAGCTTATATCACACTCACAGGCAGCTTCAGGATCAGCTCTGTCAGGTGAGACTTCTTGATCAGCATCTTCTTCTCCAAACAACTGGCTGTATAATAATTAAGAACAACAAGACTAGAATTTCAGCATATCTGGTTAAAGACACAAATATTTGCTAATGGATATATATTCACTTTAGGATTCTTGCCATCAGACTGCCACTTCATACATTGCTTTTTAAACTGCTGGGACTCATCACACATAGACTTCACACTGAGAACACATAATGCCCAATACAAAAATGAATTTAGCAAAACAGTTTTCTGTATAACTCACTCAACAGTTCACTCAATATTCAGCCTAATAATTACACTGCAGTACTAAATGCATTTTTAGAACCTGTGGGATATCCAAGATTCCAACAAACTATACTTGTTAAAACATGCATTAAACTGAAAAATGTGCTTACTTCATATGAAGATGATGACTAAAGCAACCTCAACCTACACTACTCTGCCAGATTTGTTGTGCTATTAGAGCAAGGCCTAAATATTAATCAACCTTCCATCTTTATAACAACCCCAGAATCCAGGTCAAGAAACTGGGGGTTTTCACCATAATCCCTTTAAATTAATTTAAACTACATCATAATAAATATAAAAGAAAAAATTGTGTCAATTTTATTTCTCTCTCTGTAGGTTTAGAAACCAGAAGAATGAGCCATAGTACCTATTTTTTTAAAAAAAATCACTTACTTGAACAAATACTTAGCCCACACAATGCAATGGATAGGCTCTGAGGGCGTATTTCGGATTGTGCAGCCTGGAAAAGTTTTCTGAGTTGGTTTAGGCTGACATTCATAACATTCTGTCACTCCCTGGTGAAAAATGAAGCATTTACTTGTCACTCTGAGAAGGCTACTGATAGTTTTGGCTATTAAAAGATGAACTGTAACTCTATCTCCAAACACCCACTCCCCGTTGTCTAAAATAGCCAATGACAAGAGTAACACCCCACCTAACCTTTTTGATAACTGTTACTTGTCCAAGGTAGCCTGCAGTTCCACTCTCTATAAGAGGAATATCAGCAGCCAGACACATCCTGTTCACATGGTTACGGGCAGCTGCAAATCGAGAAGGTTTTAAAGAAAAAAATTGAATAGTTAAGAAAAATTTTACTTCTCCAAATTCAAACCAGCATCCCACGCAAACATTTACCCTTAATCTGCCTTGTTTCTTCATAGAGCACTACACCATTTTCACAAAGTCCAGTTTCCCATTCTCACAAGATATACTGACATTTATAAACACAGCAAATTCAACTGACTAAAGCTACACTGTACCCATAATACCATCAGTTCCCATGAAGCAGCAATTAGCAGTTAACATTTACTTTCAAAACACCTGCAGAAACACTAGCCACCCTTTCAAGTTTCTAGCAAAGCACACAAGGCTTAGTCCAAGTGCAGAGGGCTTAAGAGGATACTTGTTACTCAAATGACACTGCAGCAAGGAACAAGCAACATCTGCAATATAAAATTATAGTGAAAACTTCACCTCTGTTATCCAGAGCATTCATAACCAACGTAAACTGGCGGAAGAACTCTACATTATAGTCAGGGCTACAGAAAACAAAAACAACATTTCAAATGGCACAAAGTTGTTGGTTATATCTACACAACAGAAACTCTACACATGCAACCCATATTCATGTGATAAATTACACACATTATAAATTTATAAATTTAGCTACCCTTGAACTGCCCCATATGTCTTCTGCCCATTTTAAAGCTGGGTGAAAGCATGAATTTTATGCTGCTGGAAGGAAGCTACTGTAATTAGTACTAATTTGACCAATGAAACGGGCAGACAAGGAAATGTGATTAAACAACTCTGACCTAATGAGTAAATTGGCTGAGCTGTGGTAACTGACCTTAAAAACCATCAGCTGTGGCTAAAACATGCACACTGTAATTACCATCAGACTGTGCATAATTCATTGTACTGTCATAGCTCCATTGGTTTGACTGTGCATACCCTGAGAAGCCAACACAGGGGACCTTAAATCCTGACACTTCGCTTATCTTCATATTGCGTTTTTCTGACTTAAAGAAGAAGGTGGAAAAGAAGAGAGACGGAAGAGGAAACAGGATTCCAGGATATTTCACTGGCTAGTAGCAACATCAGAGTTCAAACCTTCACAGTACAGAATATCCATTTTTTAGAAATTGGGGCAATTATAAATTAAAACATGGGGAACAGCTAATGGAACTCTACATAATCTTGTACTCTACTCATTGGTTGCAGATCATAAAAACCAAATTTTAACAGCTTGGGATGTATATAAATGACAGTTACCTACACACACACAAAGGATTTTATTTTTTTAATCACAGACTCAACATTCACATGTCTTTTAATTTAATTACTGCTCAAGACATCGGGGCATCCTTACAGATTAGATACTTATATGGCAAATGTTGCCAATAAAATGAAAAACAGACACAAACAAATGACTACAGCTTACTACCAGAGCTTAAAACCCATGCAAAAGCCACACGCCCACTCAGGTGTGTGGTAGTTCACATTTACAGCTATTTCTCCTTACTGAGGAAGCTTTGTAAAATGTCTTAAAGCACACCATTGTAGCATTTAAATAACACAGTACTTGCAAATCAAACATGTAATTAGAGCTTAAAACCAAACATACTTCATGATGCTATCATGGTAAGCTATAATATTAGCTTCTGGACAAAACTGTAACACGCTTTCCTTGGCAACCTAGAAACAAAACAAAAAAAAAGAAAACAAAAAAAACTTATTATTTCTTCCTTCCTTCTAAAAGACAGACTTGATACCAGCTGTGTATCGACTAAGTTGACTACCTTAAGAGATTTAAATACTTTAAGAATGAAATGCTGTGGACAGCCATGTTCAACCAACCAACACTTACCTCTTCCCAGCAGAAACTAAATTGTGACATGTTTCTAACACTATCCATAAAAAAATACTGAGTAATGAGACCTGGGCTTTGACTTTTTCCTCACCTGTGATTTTGATCTTCCAACATGTTTCTTTTGAAACAGGAACTGTCTGTTGAGATTGCTGACATCAATAGTATCCAAATCAATCTATAAACATACAAGAGAGGCATTTCATTTTCATAGAAAGAAAAGCAACAAAACCATTAACAGTTTGAAGAAAAGACAACCGGCCAAAATGCAGAAATTTTACAGACCCCTTTTCAGACCTTTCAGGTGTTACATCAGCACTACAGCAAGTGAAGAGGCACAAGTGGTCACCTAATTATCTTCAGGAATCCATACATGATCAATCATTGCTGATAGGGGACCAGGACAAAAGTGCAGGGCTACTGACAACAAACGTTCTAAAGAGAGTCCCCGCTGAAAATGCACATGACTCTTGAGATGCATCCTCACAGCAGTGAGTAGAAGGTCAGCACCAACTGTCCTGCTAACACAGGGTAAAGATTTCAGTGGCAATTCCTGAGGAGCAAACTCAGGTGGGAAACTGCAGAACTCCATCTAGAGGGGTCCAGCCAGCCTCTCCCTGCACCGCCCACCCTGAACACTGGCTCTGTGCTTCCCCAAGGTCCAGGAAAGGCTGCTCCAAACCAAACGGTCCTTCTACTTTATATGAGCATGGCTTTAAGTGCCTGAATCAGTAGAACAAGGGCTGCACAGCCATTTTACACAAACACTGCAGGGCAAAAGCTTTTACTGCCTGTCCCCAGGACTAACTGCCTATGTGTAAGTTAACAAATCGTGAAGTCTACTTAAAAAAAAAGAAATCCAATCACACAATCAAAATCTTTAAAAACATACAGCACCAAACACACCTGATGTACAGGATGCCATCCTTTGAGGACTGCAACTCCCCTAACAGCTATGTTTCTATTTATTAATATTTACACAGGAACAGCATAAATTCAAATATCTTTAGCCCCCACAAGAATTAAGAAGATTTAACTAGAACTTTGACATTTTTTCCTAGCTTTGTTACCACTACTTTTCATGCATTTAAAGTTTCTTTGATCAACAACTCTTTTCAGAAGTCTTCTCCAGAATTTTTCTGAGCATCAGGGAGATTTCTCCCGAATTCCCACAGGTAATGCTGACATACTCAACTCAATAACACGTTCAGCTACCTAGAGAGTACTCTCAGACTGACTGTGCAGTGTGAAGTTTAAACATGACCTACTCAGGGTGTTCTCACACACTTTCAACTTCATTAACCCAACATGAATTATGAAAAAAGCACGGCACAGACACATTGAACATCCTTTGCATGAGAGATCTAAACTCCCACATTAAACTTCCTGTTTTCTGAAGGGAATATTTTTAATTGAAAGACTAAGTTTTAACACATTAAGAACTACAATAGCTACAGAGTTTTATTTAAACAGTTAATAAAAGCACCTGAGGATATAGAGCAAACAGAAAAGATACAATGTTTCAAAAATGTATTCTAGAGCTGAGCCTGTTAAACAGTACCACCAGGGTATAATAGTAACTACCCATGGCCTTGGCTCTTTTCATGAAAACGGTATTCACACAATTTACATTTCTACCTCCTTTCCTTCCTCATAAGACACACAGAAAGCTTGCTTAGTCCACAGCCAAAAAGTCCAAGAAACTCAAGGGAAAACAGTAAAGTGCAAAACTGTTAAAACCTTCACTACCCAGAAAGCTTTGAATATTTCAACTGGACACGATGACAAGCGACATCAGCTCCTGCTGAAAGGAGGAATTACAGCAGTAAAGGGAGCAAAGGGAGTTCTTCTCCAGAGAGAAAACTTGAAACTATTAGACCTCAACAGAAGCTTCAGTCTAGCTAAGAATGATCAGAATTTAACAGCTCACTTACAACACAACTACACTGTTCCCATTTTTGTAACCTGGAAGAAAAGGCGCCACAACTCAACAACGTTTACTCACATTCTTAATTCAGACCCAGATATCGAAAAAACTTCATTTTGTTCTTCATTCATAGGACAAGGGTATGCCTCTCAACACACTATACTTAAGCCAGTTGTCTGGTATTCAAAACACCTTTTTTTTTCTTAGTATAAATATCATTTTTTAAAAAAAAATCACAACTTACTTATAAAAAACATTTTCAGATGTTCAAGTTTGATAATATTTAATAACCAAGGAAAACCCTCAACAATATCACAAATGTTGACTAAAGCAATTTATTCTGCTAACAGCAAATTCCCTCTTTACGTAATAATTCTTTTTTCACTCTCACCTTGTCTTGTACCCACCTGTTCCCTATGTTATCAAAACATTACTGTCTTGCATAAAACACTGCCCGGGATATTGTCATTTGAAGATAGCCCTGATCCAACACGTACTTAAGTCAATGGAGTCCCACCAATCAGCCTTGAAAGGCAACACCAAACCCCAAACTATAATAAGTGAAACAATAAGCATACCCCAATGAGATTTATGCATAATGACTAACTGGAAAATCAGGAGCTTTAAGCTCTATTATAATGGACTGCAAGAGTACATAACTGACACAGTAAAGTAGGGGGGGAAAAAAAGAACAGTGCAGAAAATGCTTCTACTCCTCTGCAGTTATTTATTTCCCTGGTGCAATGTTCAGATTGGACAGGCTCTCAAACCAAAGGGACAATTCAGAACTAATCGTATTCTACAAGTTTAAAAAGCATTCCAGTAGGAAAGCCCAAGCCGTAAGAATAACAAGGCAAACCAGTAACTGTTTTCTTGTACAAGCTGATACGGTTTTAGATACGAGCTGCTCTGCTCAACAAGCCTGACTGCAAATCCAAACTCCTCACAACCTGTCACACAAAGCCCTCAGATGTGACTCCTGGGCACGTTAGTAAAACGGTATTCAGGGAAACAGACCTATGCTCTAGTCGGATTTAAAACCACAGGCTCTTCCTTACTACAATAAGAAACCAGTAAAGGTCTGGACACCAGGCAATCAGTTTCACCAACAGTATTTCTCTTTCTCCCGTTTTCATTGCTACCCTCTCACATCTGCCCTTCCTGTACGCATTCACAGATTAATATCTGGAATCAAAAGTGAAAGCACGAGCCCACGAGAAGCGCCAGCACTGAGGAAGTTTACAGCCCGCGATCTGAAAGCACAGTTCACCTCTCCCGGGGGGTTTCTCGCTGCAATTCATCGCCGGACCACCACCCCCAGCACCGGCAAAGGCGGCACTGGGCTAAACTAAAGACTTTCAAGATATCGCCAGGCAGCAAACACGGCACAGCGCGATATCCCGGATGGTTGCATCCCCGGGCTCCCGGAGATATACGGCCTTCCCAAGGAAGGCGGCCGGACCTCGGCGGGAGAAGGAGGAGCTCCTTCCCGGGCCGAGGCGGGGCGGCGATGGCGCGCAGGCCGCGGCCCCTTTGTGGCACCCCGGCCCGGCAGTCCCGCGGCGGCTTTGGTGGGCCGGGGCGCTTTGAAACCGCGCACACACAGCGGCCGGCGGAGCCGACACCGAGCCCCCGCCGAGCGGCACCCGCGGCCGCGGGCTTGGCCTCCCCCCGCCCGCCAGCCCCGGAGCGCCCCAGCCCCCGCCCCGGCCTCGACCCGCACCACGTAAATGCTGCTGAAGCCGGTGAGCACCAGGTTCTTGAGCAGCTCGCAGCCGATGCCGACGGCCCCCACCACCAGGACCCGCGCCTGGGAC
>VZRR01005348.1:202559-218334 GCA_013398015.1 Oreocharis arfaki
AAACCAAGACATGTCTTGTTTGAGATAATGATTTTTGTGAACCTACACAGACAGATATATTGATTCAACAAACAAACCAATAATGGACATAAAGGCTGTGTCAGACCAAAACAAGGTAAAGGATAAAATGCCCAGGGTGCCCCACATGCTGCATTAAATGTGTGACAGAACCAGCAGTATGGTTGCTGCAATCAGCTGTTACTAATTTTAACAAGTGGTGGTTTTCACAAATTATGGAAAACGCACAAAGGCGGGTGGCCAGGTAGTGTAGATCACACTGCTCGAGGTCCATGGGTGTGCAAAAAGCAAGTGAACCCAGAGATGAGGAGGAAGAAGACACCTACAAGGGATCAACATCTGCGGGCAGGAGCTTAGGCTGTCACTGTGAGAGCCTCTCCCGGGGCGCTGTGGGATGCGGGAGCTGGGCACCAGTTAAAGGGGTAGTTAAAGTATTGCTGATTGTTTATTGTCACGAGGAGAGCTCTCCTGGATTCCTGGACTCCCACATTGCCCGTTCCTTTGTATCCTGCTTGTCATGTAACTTGGCAAAAAAGCCACTTCACTACTTGTGTGTTCTAACCCATTCCAGATGTGCCAAAAATGTGGTCGCAGCTGTGGGAGATGGGGGGTTCACACTCTGCATGTCAGCGGATCTTCTCTTCGATGATGCTGAGCCAACAACATGCAGGGAATACCACCAGCCTTTACTCTCTCCTCTGTCTCCGTGGGCATATGTCCTGCCAGCAGTGCTTCCTCCCTCCAGCCACTGAACTGGAAATTTGCCAGGAAGTGTTGAAGGACACACAGTCACACCCCAGAACAGTTTGTGAAAGAGCCTTAAGCCTCGGGTCCTGCACAGAAACCTGAAAGATTCATACCTGAAAACCCTTTAGGTTGAAGAAAGAAACTGGGCACATTTCTGGCTTTTTGGGTGTGACTTAACCTCTCGGAATTAGTCTCTGTCAGTTAAGTGAAAGAAAAGGATGTTCCAAAAAATCAAAGCAACATTTATTTATAACAATTCACAAATCAATAAAACAGCTAGAGATTTTTCTGTCCTCTTGTGAGATGTCAAGCCCATCTCACAGACATAGTTTGATGGATGCTCTGCTCCCTACAAGCTATTTCCAGTTAAAGAAAGAAGAGGCTGTAGGAAGGACAACTGATCATGTTCTTCTGGAAGAAGAGGGCAATAAGCATATGAGATAGTCTGACTCTTATGGTATATTCTGTACAGATAATTTCTTACAGATTTCAATTCATGTGTCCATTCTCACCTCATTATTCAGTTTTGATATGCACTGAGTAGGTACTGTGGTCTGTTTGAACGTGAAAGATTGTGGGGATTTTTTTCTGCTTCTTCATTAAATAGTGATTTTTAGCCAGGCAAACATTCCAAATTCCCCTTGTTTCTCCCCTTTCACTGTGATCAGGACAACAGATTATACAACAGCAAGTTCGAGGGTGATTATTACTCAGCATCCTGACAAACTCATTTTGTTTGACTTTTCTTTGGGTTTTAAAAGTAAAATGTACCCTCCACAGCTCTTACAGATCTGTGTGTTTTCTTTCAGTCTGTGTTTGTTTCATGAGTTGTGCCCAAAACTCCATTTTGTGTTCTTTCAGTTTCTCTGCTGCCTTTTGCTCCAGGTCTATTCCCAGGTATCTTTCCTCCAGGTCGTACTGAGGCCAGTGGACCAAGCCTTCTCCATTGGGATTTCTGGAAATAATAGAACAAAAAGTTAGCTCTCCATTAGCCAGTCCATTGCTCTCTGATGGCTCAGGTTCAGAGCAGTTCAGGACACCAACATGAGCACAGATGATGTGATTCTGGTACCTGAATTGCTGGACAGTTTTTTATGAAAATGCCCATCAGTGGAACAGCAGAAGTCTAATAGTTGCCATTACTTTTAGATCTAAAACTCCATTGCAGATGGAGTAACAGCTCCTAGATTTTTTTTTCTCCCGTCTGCAGGTTCATTTAAAAGACCATTGAGAAGAGAAATTGCTTCAATATTTATCTTAAATTCTGTCAAATTTCTAGGAACCACCATATAAGTACAGCTTAGGCAGGTAAGTATGTTCTAGGCAGCACAGACAAAACTTGAGCTGTAATTAGCATTGTGATTCTCACCCATTTTTGGCAAAGTTGGTCCAGTATCTCATAACAGTTCTGCTAAGTTTGTTTTCTTCTTTTGTAGCACCTCCTGCAAAGGGAGAGATGAAATGGCCACATTAGAAAGTAAATAATTAGTAGCAGCTATATCAACTGCAACAGACTGTAGTCACTTCTACTTGCTGCCCTGAGCTATTGGAGTTTTTTCTAGGAGAGAACTGCGGGTGAATGACTTAATGAAAAGTATGTACTGCCAAAGACAGAGAATGTTTATGCTCATTACAATGCTTATAAGAGAGAAATTCTATTCCAAAGCCCTGCAGTAAGTAAAAGGAGTAATAATGATGTTTTAAAAAGAATACGAAGTAAGCATGGATACGTCACCAGCTAAGAATGGCTTTCCAAAGACAAAGGCAACCTCAGCTGCATGATCTGCTTTTACAAATGCTGGTAGCACACCTTCCACTGAACTTGGTCGATGTTGGAATTCATAAAAGTAGACCGGGTTGCCAGCATCTAGAGGATACAGAAAAGTGCTAGTTTGAGAACTGAAAACACCTGCTCCAAAGACAACAAACTTTCATCAGAAACTGTTTTGGTCAAATGAAACACTAAATGAACACAGTTCTCTGGGTAGTAACAAGTGCTGCATACCGTCCACACCACCCCAGGATAGAATTCTGCAGTTCTTCTAAGGCTGCTGAGTTACCTCTGTGGTATCTGGCCACTTCCACAGCTGAGATGACAAAGACGACATCTCCCATTGCATCCAGAAGGCCATCTCGGACCTGAGCAGGGCTTTTTGCATCCCCCATGTACTCCTTGTACACTCTGTCAACAACTTCAGATGTGATACCCTGAAACAGCAATAAAAAGTACTTATAATGATGATGAATATTATAAGGAGTAAGAGCAGTAGACGAGTGTGGCATCTGCACGTCCCTGGCTAAACCCCAAACACTGCCTTTCAGAGAAAATCCTCAGCTGTGTCAGAGTGTGGCCCAGAGCTCAGGACTGGAGTTACACAGCTGTGGATATGAGTGTTCTCAGGGAAAGGAGGGATGCAAGATCAAAAGATCCAACATCTTTAGATAAACAGCAGTCAGTGATGCTGATTGTTCTCCCTGCTGTGGAAATAGCCCTCATAACAGCAAAGAAATCCTGCTGGATTTCATAAAATCCATTGATTGTTGTAGATGACCATCATTTCTCCCTTTCAGAACAAGCCTGGGCTCTGCATTTCTAAGTTCATGGTGGATGTTTGTGTCACTGAATCATCCCTTGCAAGTACTGACCCTTAATTCTTACCTTTCAATAAGTACTTTTCTATACAGTAGTTTCAGGAGAGCACAAAGGCACCACAAAGCCAAGAGATTTGAAAATTACAGTGAAGCAAAACCTCAAGAAACCTGAGTGTAGGTGTCAGTGCACCCTAAGCCTCTCGGGTTTTCCTTTTAGTGCCCAGCTGCTGCTTTAGGAGGTTGTGTCCCGCAGGTCTCCTGTCATACCTGCTGCTACTCTGCATGTCTTAGATAATCTGGAGGTATCTCACATGTCCCAGAGACCTGTGTTTAGGTACCTGCATCACTCCTGGATTCCCACAGAACTCCTTTTTAAAAAGAGGGGCATTTAGGCTAGAAATTTAGAGAGTATTTTCAGTCACTAGATGGAACAGGAATGCAGCGCATCTCTGCCCCGTGGCAGGGAGCTGCCCAGCAGAATGGCATTTCCATGTGAAATATGTCTCTCCAAGGGTACAAACAGAGCCAGACCAGCAAAGAAGCAGCACTGGGTTATTCTGAAAATGGTCTCTCACCTTAATAAATTCTACTAAGTTGCTCTGTAAAATTTGGCGTGCAACATCTTTATCCAGACCATTCACGAAAGGAGGGTATTTCATCACCTGTGTGATACAGAGAATCATACTTTTTTTAAAAGCTTATATCTACAAAATGATGTTTAAATAACAACAATATAAGTCTCTTACCGTTGGAAGTAGCCATCCAAATTCACAATTATTCATTCCTATTATGTATGGGACTGCATTGATTGATTTCTCAGATAGTAATTCCCTGGGACTCTTTGGAAAAAATACACCATCTGCACATGCACTGATGAAAAAGAAATCCTGAATAAAAAGGGAAAAAAGTAAGAGAAAACTTCATTAATACATTAATTTTGCTTCTAAAAGAAGTTTAGATTTTTACTGCAGTTCCGAAGTGAAGCCAAATGAAAATATAAGAAGTAATGGTATCCAAGCCCCCTTAAAATATTCTGACAGATTTTCTTCACTAGGCAGGAGATTCTGTGAAGATTAACATTGTATTTCTAACTTTTGTGAAACAGAAGTCCAAAAGTCATTATGTTGAATTTACATCTTTGCTTAATTCAATACTATCATGGATATGTGGGACAGTGGGGGAAAAAACCAACTTCTCTATTGAAATGTCAAAGGCACATGGAGTACAGCATTGTGAGAAGACCTTTTAGGTAGGACGTAATACATTATTTGATTTTCAGGTTCTCCAGAATAATCTGTGCCATTTTGTTTTCCTTGCCCTGGTAGAGCACGACAGCAAACCGCAGGTAGCTCCAAGCACATGCAGAATGGAAGGGCAGTAACCTGTTTGCACTTCTCAGGTGAGGCGTCGCTGCAGATCTGCAGGGTTGCCCTGTCCTGAAAAGGTCAAGAAAGTCAGATTTTACATTCACTTCAAGTTTTCCTAATATCACAGCTCACAAATAGAATTGTCTGTTATGAAAATGTCTGAGATGTCACTTCAATGCAAGAAGTATCATTTCACCTACCATTTTTACTGTTATCTGTACTAGCTCTTCTTCTGATTTTTCTCTCAAGCATTCAACTATTGCAGCTGAACTGGATTTTTCACAGCCAGAGAGAGCAGCAATTTTCTGCAAGCAGTAAAAACAAACAGTTTTGAACACATTTCCTGTATCTGGCTCTATGAGACACTGAGTCCAATGGGAGGAGCCGAAGCTCCTGCACAAGAGTTGCTGGAGCCTGGCATGTCCCAGCTCCGGAGGGAGGGGTTTGGAAACTCCCACAACCCTTCCATACCATAGGCTGGGCAGAAGGACAAAACCTCTGCCTCCAGATTTTTTTGATACAGAAATACTCCAAGATTAAAATTCTGGTAAATAACGGGCTGGGCTGAGAAGACTGGGTGACATAAACGAGTTAGAGAATAAACCATCTGCAGGGTAACAGAGAGCACATTCTACCACTCTTGGTGATGTCCTTTCTGCTAAAGTAACAAGCTGTCATTAGGGAGAGCTGTCTCTTTCATGTCCCAGTTTCCTGGAAATCCTTTCTTGTAGTTGAAGAGAAAAGAAAGGGGTTGAAGCCAGTACTTCTCAAATTTAAAAACTGAATAAAGTCTTGTTTATTTGCACACTACAGACGTCCAACAGGTGGGGAAGAGAAGAGTATTCAGAATCTGATACAATTTTCCAGCCAAAAATTATAGGCTGACTTTTCTTGGTGACACTACATGCTATAATATTCCTTTTCATTTAATTCTTCTGCCCTGCCTTCTCTCTTTTTCCTTGTGGATATTTGGTGTTTGAAAAGCAACACATCATTAAACATGTACTATTTGCAACAGAAACACTGTCTTTAATGACTGTGTGTTTTGTTTCACAAGGAAAAAAAACATGTTTCTATATTTTGGAATGAACAGTTTAAAATATGCAAAACTATCTGGAAACAGTAATTAAAATTACTACAAATACCCACCTGTGCTTCCTTGTTGGGCTGGTCAGTGAAGAAACCCATGGCTGCAGTACCACTCTCTGAAATGGCCTTGTGGAACAAGCCCTTGGCCAGGGGAGATAAGACCTGTGGAAAAGCAAGAACAAACATGACAAGCACTGTATTCTAACCAGGGACTCCGGCTATGAGGATCAGCAGTTGCCGTTTGAAACATTTTGAACGGCCGTGTGGTAAGAGTATTACTGTGTAGCCTCTGACCATAGTCCAGCTGAGCAAAGTGCTGCGGCAGCACCCTCCGGGTTGAGTTCAGCTGCCTTTCCCCTCCCACAGCACTTTGCTTCCAAAGCTTCTTGGCACTGCAAGCCGGACACAGATTGGATGTGCCCAAGGCAGTCTGGCTGTGCTGCAGAAGGGCAATAAAGAACTATTGGCCAGAGGAAACAGGAGTTTGTATCCCATGTACAATGAACCCTGGTTCAGTCATGTGATCTGTACCACACTGTGAAGCACTGGAGGAGAGCGTTGTTGCAATGTGCTCCGCGTTGATATAAAGGTTTTATACAATCACTGGGTCGCCAACTGCAAGGCTAGTTCAGCTATCATGACTATTCACCTCAATTACTTTGCACAAGTGGCTGTCGAAGCAAACAGAAAATGGGCAAGGGTCCGTAACTCCTCTTAAAGGACTTTTCTTATGAAGTTAGACTTTGAGGGAATTTTTACACTGAAAAAAAAAACCCAAACAAATCAGAATTTAATTCAGCAGATGAGTAATAACATTCTGGGACTTAACTACAACATCTGAGTGTGAAAATTAGACAATTTCATCAATCAAAATCTGTATTGTCTTACTGTGTTGTTTTGTTGTTGTATCAAAGACCCAGGTGATGTGTCACTGTAACACTGTCCCTTTTCTCTCACTGACCTCTCATGCAGATACTGAAAATGGATGGTGGGTTTTTTTCCCCTAATTAATTAAAATTCAATATTACTGTGAACTTACAAGAGCAGAAACACTGACTCCTCCTGCAGATTCTCCAAAGATAGTGACAGATCCTGGATCTCCTCCAAAATGTATGATATTTTCCTGAATCCACCGGAGAGCTGCTACTTGATCTAAATATCCCCAGTTACCTCGGGCATGCTCATCACCAGTGCTGCAGGGAGAGAACAGATTTGTTTAAATGCTCAGTGGAAGAAAAAAGGCAAAGGAAAATACAACCTGTGATGTGAAAAATCATCTGCCATTCTCTACACAGAACTTCTCTACACAACTGACAAATGAATGGCTAGCAAGCCCTGAGATTGTGTGGGGATTAACAGCAGGTCAGCAAGCCTGTCTGAGTCTGACATTGATCTCAGCACAATCCATGTCTACCCATGAGAAACTTAGTCAAGAGAAGCACGAAATTCAAAACAACAGAGGGAGAAAACAGCAACACAGCTGCAGCTAGTGTTTTCTTGGATGCTTGGAATACCTATGTTGTAGATAACTAATAGTAGTAAGGTGTAGTTAAAATAGCCGATGAATCTATTGTAGTAGTTAAGCAACCAATGGATGAGTAACATGAATGATAAACATACAAAAGTGTATATATATGACACTGGCTTTTTGGAACAAAGAATTTTTGCCTGCACTCGATGCTGGAACTTGTGTGTGTCGTGTTTGCCTCAACTGCGACAAGATTGGAGCAGCAACCCCCCAAGAACAGATCTGGAAGCTGCCTTGGGACTGGAAATTGTCCCCAACTCTTGCAGATGCAATTAAGAAATGTTTCTTTGCATAGGCAAAACTTCTGCACTTCACAAAGGCTTTGCACCCATCATTTCGGAAATCACTTAGGAAAAACTGAGATAAAAAATCTTACCTAAGATATCCAGCAATACCTAATCTGTACTGAATTGTTACAACTACCACGTTGTCAAAGGCTGCTAATGCTGAGCCATCATAGGATGAAGCTGCTCCAAGAGCTAATCCACCTCCATGGATCCATGCTAAGACCTGGAAAGTAAAAAACAGAATCAACCCAGCACAGGTATGAGCTCCCAGTGACAAAAAAAACATATAACCCAAAATATAATATTCTGTGCTGTTTCACTCCTGATTCTTTCAGATTACATTTCACAAATGGTAGAAATCTTTTGACTCTAAGGCCTACAGGTCTACAAATTGGCATTGTTTTTGTTAAATACCTACACTGTGTCAGTGCCCTGTGACTTTGGACAGATTATTTAGAGGAAATCAAGCACTGCTTAGCTAAAATGCCAATAAAATTTTACTTGTAAAATATGATTTTTTGTCTCTTTAATTTCAGCGAATATTTGCTGGGCCAAAGCATCTGAGTTGATCATCACTACAAAACTGGCCCTGTATGTCTGCTCATGGCACAGGTTGTAGGTTTGCTGTGATAATTTTGCTCAAGGTGTTATAAGGATTTTGCTTACAGGCAGCTTCTCCTGTTTTCCTGTAGAAACGGGTGTGTACACATTTAGGTACAAGCAGTCCTCAGACACTTTGAGAATAACCTTCTCTTTTCTATTGGTAATGAAGTCTGAAGCGTATTGTCCTCGTACTTTGTCCTGTAGACACCTGAAAAAATGAAAAAGTAACAAGCAACAGAATTAACCTGAAAGCTATGAAGTGAAGCTTTTTTGTACTTCCACAACAAAGTGCAAACCAGAAATTGATCTCTAGAATATTTCTAGATTGGTGGCATTTAAAAACACTTTTTTTTTCTTTTAATGTGTTTTCTTCCTCTAACCTGTCATTAATGCGATCTGCAAATACAAAGCCCCTGCAGCCCCTGCAGGGACATGCAGATACAATTTTGCATGTTTCAAAATATCACAGAAATATATCTGCAAATACATATGGCTATAAATTACTTCAATGAAAATATAAATTACTTATTTTACATCTCCAATAGCTTTTTATGTTGCAATGGTAGCTATTAGGCTTGGGACACTAAACAAGGGCAGTAGGACAACCGGAGTAAGACATTTACAATGTAGATGAGAATTGCTCTGCATTTTAATGTGCCCTTTTAGGCCCTTGACTCAGCATTTTTCCCTAATGTTGTATTCCAGCATTCCCTCAGCTTCTTTCTGTCTCTGCTCCAAAAGGTTTATAGTCATTGGTAAGTGATAGCCAAGTGCTCCCGAGCCAGAGCATTATCAGAGAAGTGCTGGTCCATCTCAGTTCGTCACTGATGCCCATGAAATAGCAGCTTTTAGTAAAGAGAGCAGCTAAGAAAGGTGCCTTTAGAAATGCATCCACTGTAAGAGCTGCAGGTGCAACGAGATGGCACCAAGGAATTTATCTTGGTGGATTGCCCTGCATGTACATCAGTGTCATGGAATTGCATAGAGTATAACATCATTCAAAGTTCAGTGGTTTTGTCATTGCCTTACATTGGTGGGTAGGAAGTGGCATCTCTGACACCTTCCCACGGCTCGGGTGGCTGGGGTGCAGTAAACCTCAGTGATCCAACTGGAGGCTTGGCAAAAGGAAGTCCCAAAAAGACATTTACAGCCCTCTCAGATGTGTCTACTTTGAACTGGTACCCTCGGACTCTCCCGTATTTGGTTTCCACTTCTGGTTGTTCTGTGGGACAGGAGCACAAAATCATGTAATTGGTCTATTACCAAGGTATTGCCAGACTTGCTCCTTAAGTATACACCTTTAGTTTACTTAAATAAGTAATTTTTATACATAAAGCTTCAACAAACTCTAATCAGTTTTAACAGGACACTATTCTAATCTACTATGTATTTTACTAATTTGATTACTAGTATTTACTAATTTAAATTTTAGATTTATTAATTTATTCTAACAAAGTTTCATTACACCTTTTTAAAATCAGTATAGCTGACATTGTTTCAGCCTTCATTTGGTTGGTCTGTACATATAATCTCCCTCGGTTATATCATAAATATTGTCTTGCCACACAAGCATTAGGGGTTGCATATAGATCTTAATCTTTTTTACTCTGGGTTGTTAGATAAAAACCCAATAGATTGCTCTCATTAAGAAAAGGCCATGAACAGAGAAAATATATTCCAGACCTTTGATAGTATGGACAGCCGAAAGAAAAAGCTTCTAACATACCTAAAAATAGTCTGGCACAAAGAAATACTGTTAACATTTAAGCAAGACTCATTTTAAGATCGGTGTGAAGTTCTTAATACCAAATTACAGATGGGGTACTGTGGCTGGTCGGCCTCAGCAGGCAAGATTTTGGGACAGGGATTTGATTTCGCTGTTTGCAAAAAAGGCAAATAAGACAATAAGACTGAAAGCAGATTAGGAACTAAAATAAGATTTTTGCTACTGCAGCTCAGACTGTGGGCCCAGCTTTGCCCGAAGCTGGTGCCCAGCTCTGCCCAGGGCTTGTACCCGGTTCTGCCCAGGGTTGGTGCCCATCTCTGCCCAGGGTTTGTGCCCAGCTCTGCCCACGGTCGGTGCCCGGCTCTGACAAGGGCTTGTGCCCAGCTCTGCCCAGCGTTTGTACCCGGCTCTGCCCAGGGTCGGTGCTCAGCTCTGCCTAGGGTTAGCGCCCAGCTCTGCCCAGAGTCGGTGCCCGGCTCTGCCCAGGGTCTGTGCCTGGCTCTGCTCAGGGTCGGTGCCCATCTCTGCCCAGGGTTGATGCCCAGCTCAGCCCAGGATCGGTGCCCAGCTCAGCCCAGGGTTTGTGCCCAGCTCTGCCCAGGGTCGGTGCGCAGCTCTCGGGTGGCACCGGGGCTGCCCTGGGAGGCAGCTGCAGGTGCCCTCTCACCCTGCAGGGACCACAGTACGGAACCCCCGGTGTTCACCTGTCGCCACCAGCGCCGTGCCCCCGATGAACAGGATCCAGGCCAGCAGCGCCGCGTCCCTCCCAGCTGCCATGGTGCCACCAGCACGAACGCCGCAGGCTGAGGCTTTATAGGCTCAGCCAGGGCCACCTTACGCAAGGCAAACACAGATGAGGCGAGGGAGTGCTCGGGCTGCGAGCCAGGACTGGCACTGCCGGGCTCGGGTCGGGAACCCTCTTGCCCCACGGGGCTCCTGCTGCCTCCCTACTGCTCCTCTTGAATCTTATTCGCACAATCTCAGGCACAGTGGGCTTCAAAATGCTTTGGAAACAGCCTTGTACTGCACCGGGAGCGGCGTCCTGCTGCTGCAGCACCACCGGCTGCGACAGGCGGGGAGGATTTCCTCGCCCTGCGCAGCAAAGAGACCACGAAGGCACCTCGATCCTACTTCTTTATGTTCACTTCATTTGTGTGCTGAGATCTCAGCGTAAGAAACACATAGCCAAACCCAAACCAGAACCTCTGAAAAGTGGGCTTTTACTGAAGTAAGGGTTGAGTTACATTTTTATTGTCATAAAAGGATATTTTCTGACGAAACCAACACTAGAAAAATCCCAGCTTTTCCCGCAGGTTGCAGGAGACACCTGTCACTCAGTCCTGCGTGTTCAGGGATGCTTGGTATAGTGTTACAATACAGTTACAACAATAAAGAGATGAATTATCAGCTTTTGTAATGTGGGAACAATAATAAAGGGTGTTACTTGGGAGGTAACTCTATATTTAATGCCTCTGAAAAATCCAGAGTCTTGATTTTGAGTCATTTCACATCCGTAATTGAAGGGTGATATGAAAAGGAGAGAAGAGAATAACTGAATAGAGATTTTCTGCTCACATTAACTGAGAGGTTGTGTTGGTTTTATGCGGGTATAAGGCTCTGTCTTTTTCTTATTTTTTTTTCCTGACTCAGGATCTCTTGCCCCAGAAAGGCAGTTTTGCAATTTCAGACCATGGGAATTCTCAGTTGTCAGAAATAGCATTTCAAAGAGTCATATGATAGGATCACAGAATGGTTTGGGTTGGAAGAAACCTCAAAGCTCTACTCATCCCACCCCCTGCCATGGGCAGGGACACCTTCCACTATCCCAGGCTGCTCCAAGCCCTGTCCAGCTTAGCCTTGGACACTTTCAGGGATGGGGCAGCCACAGCTGCTCTGGGTACCGTGTGCCAGGGTCTCCCCACCCTCATAGGGAAGAATTTCTTCTGAATATCTGATTTAAACATAGCTCTGTTGGTTTGAAGCCATTCCCCCTTGTCCTGTTCCTACATGCCCTTGGCAAAAGTCCCTCTCCATTTTTCTTGTAGGCTCCCTTGGGGTACTGCAAGGGGCTCTAAGGTCTCCACAGAGCCTTCTCCCGTCCAGGATGGACAATGCAGGTCTCTCAGCCTGGCGCCACGGGAGAGTTGCTCCATTTCTACAGATCCATTACTGCTCACACCTCTCTTTACAGCTGAGTGGGTTACAAGACCCAGAGTCTTTAAATTAGTTCACCACACCTGCTATACACCTGTTAATGTTGTGTGCTATGGCTATGCTTGTGCACTTTACTCCAAATGTTGCTTGTGTACTTTACTCCAAATCTTCCTACGTGTATCTGCACAGCTGTGATTTACAGCCCCTGGGAGGTAAACCTCCGTCAGCTTTAACCTGGACTGCTCACAGAGCCAACTGTTGCCAGGTAACGGCAGGTCAAGCCTTTGCTGTGTTTGCCGTGGCTCCCGAGCTCTGCCCCAGTGCCCTGCGCACCCTGCCAGGGCTGTGCTGGGGTGAGACTCCCGAGGCTGAGGGCACGGCCAGTGGTCATTGTACACTGGCTGATAGAAACAGTTGCAAATCTCAGCTGCTGAGAAAACAATGAGAACAAAAACTTCAGTGCAGAATCACAATGAATTGGGGCTGTATAGGTGTTCCCTGGGAGACTTTTTTCCTTGTTTCTCAAGAGTGAAGTTCAGGACACTAAAGGTCCATAAAACTGCTCTGGGAGTAGTCTGCCCTGCTTGAATGTATAGTAATGACAGATGTACGCATTTTCTAATGCAATTAATGGAACAGGGGCCAGGGGAACAAGGGGTGCAGCTTAGAACAAGTTATCTTTTACCTTTATCTGTGTGCTAAAGGTTTCTCAGACACATCAGAAGCACTGCATGGGAGTAAACTCTGCACTCCTTTTTGCCTGCTTGGGTGCTGTTGTAAATTCTCTCACTGTTTCTTCTCGCCTTGGACTGCTTTGGTTCCTGACAAGGGAAAGCTGTTTCTGTGCAAGGCGGAACTACAAGAATCTCTCCTTGTGGGTCAGATCCCGCACTGGTGGGCATTTATGCCTCAGCTCACTCGTGACCCACAAGCTACAGGAGGGGTCCTTTGCTGCAAAGCAAAATACCCTGTACTCTACCTGCTGCTCTCTCCTTTTCCTGTAACTAACTTTAGTTCCAAAACCAATTTATTTTCTATCTCCTGATCTTTACTGATTTTATTAGACTCCATATTTTCCCATTTACCTCCCTTTTATTTCCCCCATTCATTACTATTTTAATTTCCACGCTTTTCTCTTCAATCTTTGTTTTACTCACTACTTCTCTCTCAAGTACCTGCTCTGTAAAAGGTCTGAGCCCATATCCCATCCACAGGCCTAGAGAAGCAGCAACTCTGAAAATATGACGTGTGCAAAAGAGTTTCTGTAATTCTGCCCTTCTTTCTTACAGTAAGATAACAAAAAATGGGATTTTAGATCCCTACAGCCTTGGCTGTAGATACTCTGCAAGATCTGCAGGCATGGCCTATATGCTTTGCAAATGTGGAAACTCTTACCCTAGTGACACAGACTAGGCTTGTAGAATCTGGAGACAGTGCTACATACATGGTGAGCACCAGGAATTCTTGAATCCTGTTTGGCATTCATTTAAAGAGATTTTACAGGTTGCCCTCAATCAGTGAATAATGTGTAAGTCAAGGGTCAATCAAAAAATCATGCCACATGGTGACCTTTGCCTCTTTGTACTTTAATGCACTGCTACCTTTCCTGATTTCAACAGATGAAAAAAACTAGACAGATATCACAGCCCATGGTGAGGATTCAATGAAGCTACAGAATACAGAACTTAGAGCTAGAGCCTATAAAACTTGGACAGCTTTACCACAGGCTAAAGAGACCATGTTAATCTCACCTCAGGATGGCTCTGGGATGAGACAAGAGTATCACAGCACTTATCTCTGCATAGAAATGAGTAAAATCTTCTGACATTTTCCACTGTGATTTATTTTTAGTGCTGGCCTGTGCTAGGAAGTCAATTCAACTGCACTTCTCTGCACACACAAGATGGGCATATATTCTGTGCATAGCCATACAACGTTGCCTGCTCATCTCCTTTTAAAGGAAGTGACACAGACCTCAAGGGTTTGTGCAATGAAGATTTAGCAAGACTGTTTTGAAATGATATTCCCCTCACAAAACAAAGGAGGTAAAAAAATGAGCAGAGACAGATGCTTAGGAGGAAGTTCTGCTTACCAAAACTGCAGTTGTGTTAACAGTCTCACCCTGCTCCTGAGTTCCACCTGGCAACAGAACTTGGACAAGAAGATGTAGGAAATCCCACTCAACTCCTTCCAGTAAAGTAATTTGGAAAGAAGGGATGGGTAACTAGTTGCTGTAGGACATTATTAGCCATGAACAATTTAAAATTCTTCCAGAGATGCAGAGGGGAGATGAAGGGAGGGCGAACTGATGTTCATGGCCCTGTAGGATCTGTGGAGCTGCATCACCCTGCTGTGAGGCACCAGAGTGACCAGGAATGGGGCTGGGACAGCTGGGGCAGCCTAGGAGCCAGGTACAGGAGAAAAAGACATGGCAGAGAAGTGACTGACAACTCTGCCATGAAGAGTCCAAGCCTTGCTCTTGACAGCCCAAGTGCCAATCAGCCGGTGAGGGCCCTAGAGTGGCCCTGGGACAGACCCAGTACTGACAGGGAGACTGTAAGCCAGTGCAAGCAGGGACACAGGAAACAGCCTGGAGCACAGAGAGAAGCATTGGGGAAAAGACACAAATGTTAATCCATGTAGAGGAGTTACAGCCAATTTTTAAAGAAGAGAATTGTGGGTACTGGAGGCATTTTCTCCCTTTTCTAACATTTGGGAAAAGTCTTAATTCCAGCACTATTGTTACAGATTAGGTACTACAACAGCCAGAACTATCCTGTCCATGCTGCAAAACCAGCTGACAAAGCAGAACATTCTGTAGTTTCATCTTCTTTCCACAGAGGACATTTCTGTATCTACACCACACCAAAACTCCAGTATCATTGATAAATTTGGCATCAAGAGACAGTTTTACTCACAAATTGGGTCTTCATTGATTTCACTTTATTGAAACAATGTTGCTGCTACATTCTGTCTTCAGTCACGGGGGAGTGACAGAAAAACCTGAGCACTGGGGAAATCTGGTAGCTGTATTTAACAAGCGAGGGATCAACTGGAATTAGTACAGTGAATAATTGCAAGTATGACAACTGTGAAGAAAAGGTGTAAAGAAGGCAAATGTAATTTTGTCGTCAAAACTACTTCAAGTAATTTCTTTTACTATCCTAACAGTTTGCCTATTATGCACATGTTTAGGCTGTAAACTATAACTCTAATTTAACCTTTTTGTTTTCCATGCTTTTGCTCTTTGTCTTTTCAAGGATCACTTTTTTCCAGAATTCTACCTTCTTTTCTTTCAACTTTCTGTCTTTCTTTTGTTGTAGATTTATCTGCAAGTATTCTTCACTTCGGTTGTAAGATGGTCATTCAACCAGACCCTCTCCATCAGGATTTCTGTAAGCAAGAAGAAATAAAGAGTGAGTGCCCTTTTCAGTCATGGGGGAATTCAATCGCAGAAGTTAAGACTGAACCAACAAAACAGCCAATTCCCCATGGAGTCAGTGCAAAGCAGCATTATCTGTCACGAATCCCATGATTCTTACCCATTTCGAGCAAAGTTAGCCCAGTACTTCATTAGAGTTCTGCTGAGGTTCCTCTCTTCCTCTGTAACCTCACCTGAAAGACAAAATACAGAACAGAAATCTGTCTTGGTTTAAAAGACAGG
>VZRR01005355.1:0-13548 GCA_013398015.1 Oreocharis arfaki
TATTATATAATAATGTATATATAAAAATTGGTATATAATATAAATATAGGTGTATCAATGCTGCACCCAGACCCAGGGCAGGGGCTGGCCTGGCCTTTGCAGAGGCTCAGAGGTGGAAGCAGAGGGCAGAGGAGCCCGGAGTAGCTCTCGGTGATGCCAGAGCAGCGTCCCCGGGGGGATTTTTGCAGCTCCAGTGCTCAGGTCCCCGATTCCCCTGTGAAACCTCGCCCTGCTCCCTCCCTCGGTGACCTCTCCTGGCTCTCCCTCCTCAGGAATGCTGCGGTGGACCTTGCACAAGAAAATCGACCAGAATCCCAGCACCAGCTGTGTCCTGGTCAGGATCCTGGTGAAGGAGCTGGAAAGGGTGAGTGCCCCTCTGGGAGAAGGCAGTGCCACCTCGGAGAGGGCAGTGCCACTGCAGAGAGGGCAGTGCCACCTCGGAGAGGGCAGTGCCACTGCAGAGAGGGCAGTGCCACCTCGGAGAGGGCAGTGCCACCTGGGAGAGGGCAGTGCCACCGGGGAGAGGGCAGTGCCACCTGGGATAGGGCAGTGCCACCGGGGAGAGGGCAGTGCCACCGGGGAGAGGGCAGTGCCACCTGGGAGAGGGCAGTGCCCCCTGGGAGAGGGCAGTGCCACCGGGGAGAGGGCAGTGCCACCTCGGAGAGGGCAGTGCCACCGGGGAGAGGGCAGTGCCACCGGGGAGAGGTGCCCTGAGAGCAGGGCTGGCTCCTCCGTGCCACGTGCTGGGGCAGGCACGGCGATGGGGCTCGGCTCCACCTCAAGCAGGGCTTTCGGGCTTTCGGGCTTTCGAGGCACCCGGGCTCGGCACAGAGAGCAAACCCTGAGGGACAGCAGGGCCCGTCCCGGCCGGTGCTGCGGGGGCCGGGCTTTGTCCCTCCCTGGCAGCGAGCCCCGGCAGAGCCAGGAGCCCCCCGGCTCCTCCCTGCCACAGCAGCCCGAGGCAGGCAGCCCTGGCGCTGATAAACCCCCTCAACCAGCCCAAACTTCCCCCACCGCAGCCTCTGTGCCCTCAGGTAGAGCGGAAATTCCTCCCCCACGTCTCTGGTTTCCCCCGCACCCGGCCCCGCGCCCTGCCCGGGAGCCATCGGTGGGGACCTGAGAGGGGTTTTGGTTTCATCGATTTCTCGCCTCATCTTCTGGTGTCCACCCCCAGGAGCCTCTGCTCCCTGGTCTGACCGGGTTTGTGGCCAGGGGACGTGTCATCTTCCGAGCCTGCCTCAGTTTACCCAGAGCCTACGTTCCCCTCCTGCTCCTCCTCCTCCTCACCCCACAGCTGAGCCTCCGCTCCTTGTCCGCTGTCCCTAAACCTCCCTGGACCCTTTTCTCTGCATCTTTACTACTTCTCCTTTGACCTGGGGGGCTGGAGCTGCCCTGCTGAGCTGTCACCTCCCTCAGCCCNGCCCAGCTCTGACCCCACCCAGCGCTGTGCACATCCAGCAGTGATCCCGATCCCAATCCCAGCCCAGCTCTGACCCCACCCAGCGCTGTGCACATCCAGCAGTGATCCCAATCCCAATCCCAGCCCAGCTCTGACCCCACCCAGCGCTGTGCACATCCAGCAATGATCCCAATCCCAATCCCAGCCCAGCTCTGACCCCACCCAGTGCTGTGCACACCCAGCAATGATCCCAATCGCAGTTTCCTTGCTCCAAAGCAGCTCTGGGGTCGTTTTCAGGCTCTCTCTCTCGTGCTGTGGCAGTTCAGCTTCCATCAGTGCCTCGGGGAGGGATTTTATCCAGTGGCTCTCACAAATCCAGACAGGAACACTCATGCCAGCCTTGGCTGTGGGTTCAGGGATTCTCCCTGAGGATTCGAGGGCTGCTTTCCTCTGCAGAAGCCAGGCCAGTCCTCCCCTCCAGCTGTTATCACTGTCACTCTCATCCTCCCTTGCCCGGGAGGGTATCAGCCCTCCTGCTCCCTAATTCCCTTCATCTCCCCGAAGCTCTTCCAGGGAATCCCTGTCACCTGGGGCTTCTGTGGGCTTTTTTCACTCCTCAGCAGCTCCATCAGCACCAAGCAGGGATGATAATTTAGCAATTTCATGCCTGAGTTCCAGCCTCAGCCTTGGTTCCCTGCTATTCCTTTATTGATGTTTTCTCAGCTTTGCTGCCCCCAGCTCCGTTTAACCCAGCTCCATCAGCACAGGGCCCTGAGGAAAGGGGCCAGACTCATCTTCGGGGTGGGAATTCTTTCCCAGGTTTATCCGGGGGCATTCCCGATGCTGGAGCCGTTGTTAGAGCCAGACCGGGCTGCAGGGAGGGGCTGGAGCATCCCTTGGGTTCCCGTGGGCCGGGAGGGGAGCACGGGATGGGAGCATGGGATGGGAGCACCTCCCTGCTCCCTCTGCTCCCGCCCCACCAGACCCCGGACAGGCTTTTCCCAGAGGTTTTGTGTTCCCACAGGAATTTTTGCAGCCCAAAGCAGCTCCTCGATGAGCTCAGTCAGGAACCTTTGCTCGCCCTCTCCCACCATCCCCTGTGCCCCTCCCCAAGGTCATCCTGCCCTCCCTAAAAGCCTGGGGAGGGATCCCAAACCCCAGCCCGACCCAGGGATCCCCCCTAAGCCAGGATTAATTCCCGTGCTCAGACAGGACCTGGCGTGCCCTGGGGGCTCTGGGGCTGCTCTGCCCAGCCCAGCGCCCTGCCAGGACCTGACTGTGCCCTCTGCTCCCACAGGCAGAGCGAGGGGACCTGTGGCACTACATCATCCCCCTGCTGCACACGCTGATGTACACCCTGATACAGGTGAGCTGCGCCGTGGTGAGGGAGCCTGCACCTTGATAAGGGACCCTGCACCCTGATAAGGGACCCTGCACCTTGATAAGGGACCCTGCACCTTGATAAGGGACCCTGCACCTGGGTACAGGGAGCCTGCACTTTGATAAGGGAACCTATCCCTTGATGGAGGTAACCTTGATAAGGGAACCTACAGCTTGACACAGGAACCTACCCTGGGTCTCTCTGGAGCAGCATCCAGGGACATCAGGAGCCACAGGAGGGGCCACCTGGAGCCCCTCAGAACCAGCAAACGCCTGGGGCTGCCCTGGGCGGGCTCAGCTGTGCATCTCCCGTGTCCCTGTGACACCGACAGTGCCAGCTCCTTCCACCCGACCCCTTTTCTGGAGGTCTTTCGGTGCCTGGTGGTGCAGGAAGCCCCAGCCTGGCCAGAAAAAAGTGTCCCCAACCTCCCGTGGGTATTGCTGGAGGTTCCCAAACCACTGCAGGGCCTGGTTCTGCTCCGTGTTTTACATTTAAATCCCTGGTGAGTTTGGTGCAGTGAATTCGGTGCCCTCCCAGCCCGGGGGCTGTGGGACAGCAGATTTAGGGATCACTCCCTGTCCCCCTGCAGGCTCCCTGCATCCCCGACGAGCTCTGTGCCAGGGTTTATGACTTCTGCAAGAGGCTGCTGACCCTGCCCAAGCCCTTCTGCACCATCGGGCTGGACTATGCCAGCAGGCTGAAGGTGGAGAGGACAGCCCCAGGTAAGGGGGTGCCCCTGCCCGGTCCCTGCCTGGCACAGGGCGGGGCTGGGCCCTTGAGGGGTGGCATGAAGAAAATCAGCTCTAAACCAGCCCAAACTAGCTCAAAACCTGGCCAAACCCAGCTCATTTTGGGGGGTTTTGGGGGATTTCCACACCTGAACAGCTTTGCCTGGTGCACTGAGCCATGGCTGGGATTTCTGTGGGACTGGACAAACATTCGGGGTTTTGGGGACGTGTTTGGGTGGGAGGGTCCCCCTCCCGTGGTCTCAGGCTGCCGAGCCTCTGTTACCAGCAGAGAAACTTGGGGTCATCCTGCTCTCGGTGTGGGCACAGCTGAGCCCAGCCCAGCCCATCTAATGCCAGAGATAAAAATATACATAAATATATAAAATATATATATAAATATCCATACATCCTCTTTCTCTGCTGGAAACGAGGTGTTCTGCTCCCAGCCTGGACACCTCCGTACATTCTGAGGGGGTCTCCTTCCCGCAAAGGGAATTTTCCACCTGGGGGTGCAGCTCAGACCAGCCTGGGCTCTCCCCCAGGCTGTGGACGCTGCGGTGTCAGCGGTGGCTGCAGGAACAGCCCCGTGAGGGGAGCAAGCCCGAGCACGCCTGGTTTCCTTTTCCTCTGCGTTCTCCTTCTCCGTTCTCACCCAAGTCCTTCCCGTTAAAGGTTTCTTTGCCAGGGGCCTTCCACAGCAGCCCTTTAGAGCCGAGCGAGGCACGGACACCCAGCGAGGGGGAGGTGACACAGGGCAAACCTGGTGGGGAATTCTGGTGCCGTTCTGGGGAGGCTCAGCCCACCCCCATCACCCCAACCGCGCCTCCCCAGCGCTGCTCCGGCTGGAGCTCCCCGGGGCACCTTCATCTCCCCTGCGCTTCGGCAGAGGAATGGTTCAGTGCCGGCACAGGGGGTCTCAGCAGGGCTCCCCTCAGAGCCCCACAGGGGATTGTCCCTGAGCCAGGGCAGCTGGAGGGATCCCCACCCTTGAGCAGGGGGAGGGGGAAGTGCCTCTCTCCGGATCCACAGATCGCTGGTGCTCCTCAGGTGCCCCCAAGCACCGTCCCCAGCTGGCCCTGGGGACAGGCCAGGAGCAGGGCTCCTCCTCCCGCTTCCAGCTCCGCTTCCAGCTCCTGATGCGCTGAACAAAGGCAGGGAAACACAGGAAATGGTCCCAGAATAGAAGGGGGTTTCTTTTTCTGGAGCCTGGTCCTTGTCCTTGGCTATTTTTAGCTCTGGCCCAGTTCTGCGCTGTTTAACCTCATCTCAGGGGCTGTTCCCTGGCTTGGCAGAGCCGCCTGAGCCCCCGCACCCGGGAGCAGCCCCGCGTTGCTGCTGCTGCTGCTCCCACCCCGCGTGTTCGTGCCCTCCGCAGGAACCCTGTACCAGAGGATGGTGATCTCCGAGCAAAGCCTGCGCAGCGCCCCGTACCCCTACCAGGAGAGGTGAGCGCTGCCTCCCCGCTGGGCTTGGGGCTTTTGTTTGGCGGCCTCTTAGGGAAACCTGTCCCTTCCCAGCACTCTGAATTCATCTCGGCTGGAACAGAAAGCTGGGCCTAAACCACGAGGTCTTGGGGGACACGACTGGGTGGCATCCAGTGTCTCACTAAACGAGCTTTGTGTCGGGAGGGGCACATTCCTCTGGCGTCCCAAATTATTTTGGGAGGCAGGGAGCTGCCCTTGGAGGGGAGACAGGGTGGAGAAGGGGAATATCAACAGCAGAGAGGGAAAAAGGGAGACGTGAGCTGCTCCTGCCGGCCCTGGTGTCAGTGACTCTGCATCTCCCTCTCTCCCCACCCTGCTGCCCCACAAGGATTTTCATCTTTGCTGACCCAGAGCTGCTGCCCGAGGCCATCTGCAGGGCGCTGCTCACCGACACCGAGGCGGCCCGGGTGTCCCAGAGCCCCCGGGGCTGCATGAGCTGCGTGGTCACCCACGTGCTGCAGGCGGCCCTGGGTGACACCTGCGATGTCCACGGCCTCAGGGCCCGACTCCAGGTAATGCAGCAGCTCCTCCGGAGCTTTTCCAGTCGTCCTGCTCTGCCTGGACACCTTGGAGAAGCAAAAGGTGTTTTGGCAGGTGCAGGGCCCCCCCAGCCCCTCGGCGCTGGTCTCCAGCCCCGGCAGCCCCAGTGCTGGGCTGGGGTTGAGCTCAAACACCCTTCAAATGGAAAGCAGCGGCTGCAGCAGAGCCAGAGTTTGGGATCTTTAGTCTGAGTGTTGGTTTTGCCACTGAAACAGCTCCTCTGAGAGCCCCTGGGCACTGCAGGAACCTCTCAGGGGAAAGGTTTCACTCAGCTTTCTCCAAGAAGGGGCTGTGGGGCCGCAGTAGCACAAATGTCTGGCTCAGAAACTTTGCAGGGGCTCTTGGCCATTCCCACCCCAAGGACACTTTGTGTGCCTGCTGTCCCCATCCCCTGAGAGCCACCCGAAGTGCCAGCACTGCTGGGATGCCCCGAGGGACGTGGTGCCCATCAGCTGCAAGGCTGCCACAAAAGGAGCTTGGAGCAGCCAGCAGAGCCGGCTTCCCTCCCGGGCACAGGAGGGCATTTGTGCCCTGCTGGCAGATGATTTTGGCAGGACTCGTTTGCTCTTTCTGCCCCTCCCTCTGCCCAGCCCAAACCAACTCAAAACCTGGCCAAACCCAGCTCATTTTGGGGGGTTTTGGGGTATTTCCACACCTGAACAGCTTTGCCTGGTGCGCTGAGCCATGGCTGGCATTTCTGTGGGACTGGACAAATATTCGGGGTTTTGGGGATGTGTTTGGGTGGGAGGGTTCCCTTCCCCTCATCTCAGGCTGCTGAGTCTCTGTTACCAGCATGTTCCCGGGTGCTCAGAGCCCCTCTCCCAACAGGCCCTGTCCCCGGGGGATGTGGAGCACTGGTTCCAGCAGGTGGTGGCGGCCGTGGAGGATGCAGGGAGCGAGGGGGGCTCGGAGCGGGGCCAGCACATGGAGCGGCTGGAGAGGATCTACCACGGCCTCCTGGGCTCCCTGCCCGCAGGTGAGCCCCTGGCAGACATTCCCGCCGGGACAGGGAGCCCTCGTGTCCCGCTGCGTCCCTGCCGTCCCCTCGAGCAGCAGGATCAGGCTCCTTGCAGTGACCCCGTGTCCAGCAGGGAGAGCCGGCCCGGGCCGGCAGATTTGTCACCGAGGAGAGGGACAATGGCAATTCCTGCTGCTGGTTCGGTGTGGGACTGGATGGGCTTTGAGGTCCCTTCCTGCCCAGACCTTTCTGGGATGTGCTGGATGGCGGCACTGCCATCTCCTGCCGTCCCTGCCGTGCTCTGGTGCAGCCCGGTGCCGCTGGGGGCACACAGACCGTCACAACCCCCCATCCTGGGCATCTCCTCACACGGGCCTGGGGCAGCCAGAGGGAAATGGGGCCGTGGTTCCTCTCCTGCCTGCTCCCTGGGTCCCAACCCCTTCCCAGAAGGGCTGGAGACAGTCCCAGGGCAGGATATGGGGAGGAGCAGCCGGTGGTGCCGGGAGGGGAGTGGGACCATCAGCATTTGGGGGCAGTGAGGGGGGTGGAACCGTCACCTTTTGGGAGCAGCGAGTGTTAAATTGTCCCACTGTTGTCACAGAGCTGTCCTGGGTTAAAAGAGCCGGTGCTGGTGGGGTCAGAGGGTTCAGATCACCACTGGAGGCCCAGTGCCACAGGAATGTTTATTTACTTTGCAGTCCCTCTGCTGGCTGCAAAGTGAGGTCCTTCACCCCTGCCTCAGCTTCCCCATTTTCATTCCTCTCTCCCACCAGCGCCGTGGACACTTTGACGGCTCAGTTTGTGAGAGCAGAGGCCTCACAGCCTCACACCCAGCCAGGAGCACCAGGGTGGGAGAGCCCTGGGGCTGCCTCAGCCGGTGCTCAGCACCGGGGGGTTTGTGCTCCTGTGGGGGGAGATGCTCCCACGTGCTCCAAGCATCCTTGTTTTCCCAGGGAATGCTCCCCAGGAAGGGCTGCAGGGCACCCCTCTGCCCAACCCCAACATCAGCTTCCACCTGTGGACGGAAGATGAGCAGCTCTGTGAGTGCCCTGGGGCTGGGGGCGGGTCTGAGCCTGGGGGTCCTGTCCCAAAGGGGTCCCTCAGCCCTGACCCTTGGGCAGGGAGCTTTGGAACCATTGTCCCAAGGCCAAGCTCCTGGAGATTTGTGCCGATGGCTCCAGCCTTCCTTCCTGGGGCTCCTGGGGTCAGGTCAGGGGGTGTGGGGTGTGGAGGAGCTGGGGCTGCAGCAGGATGTGCCCAGAGGACCTGATTTTGTTGTGGCTGCCCCTGGATCCCTGGCAGTGTCCAAGGCCAGGCTGGACGGAGCTCTGAGCACCCCGGTCTGGGAGAGGTGTCCCTGCCCACGGCAGGGGGTGGGAAGGGATGATCTTCAAGGTCCCTTCCAACCCAAACCAGTCTGGGATTCTGGGATGCTGGGATTGGAGCGGTGCCGAGCTCTCTCAGTGGGAAATGGGGCCGAAAGGCCGACTGCCCTTGGACCCGCTGCTGGGGATCTCTGCTCTGCAGCTGGCCTGGGGACGGGGCAGCCGGGGCAGGACCGGCCTGAGCCTGGCAGTGCCCGGCTGTCCCTGCTGAGGCCACTCCGTGCCTGCAGGGAAGGAGCTGGTGCTGTTCCTCCGCCCGCTGTCGCAGAGCTGCGAGCCCGACTGCCTCGGGCAGGAGCTGGAGCCCGTCGAGATCCAGGACATCCTCCCGGCCTGCGCCTGCTGCGAGCGCAGCCGCTTCTCCGTGCTCTCCACCGACAGCGGCATCGAGCGGGACCTGCCCGCCCAGGAGGAGCCCTGTGCCCGCTGTGCCCCCTGTGCCCACTGTGCCCCCTGCCCCCCCTGCACCACGGACACCGAGCACTCCCGGCTCCACAGGAAGGGGGGCATCAAGAAAAAGCCGTCCCCGCTGGACAGCGTGGCCTTCCTGCAGGCTGGCACCGGTGGCCCCGGGGGGAAGCCCCCCAGGGAGCTGCCCAGGAGGTCGGGAACGCCCACGGAGCCCGCGGCCCCGCTGCAGATGCTGCACACCGCCCGCGTGGTGCTGCTGGGGGACGATCGCATCCTGGGGCGCCTGGCACGAGCCTACCGCTCCCTCAGGTACCGGGCCCCGACAAGAACCTGTCTGAGGCTCCCCCACCGCCTCCCCTTGCTCGGTTTGGGAAGCCGGGGCACTGCTGCCACCCTGGGAAAGGCGGCAGCGAAGGGGGGCAGGCGGCAGAGCAGCTGCAGTGTCCTGGCACTGCCCAGCCTTGGCCGGGAGCCGCGTTGTGCCCCTTCCCCTCGGGACGTTTTATTTCCCATTTCAGGAAACGGGAAACCCGGCGAGCGTTCCTGACGCCCAGGCTGAGCCTGCAGTTCTACCACATCCCCGTGCTGCCGGGGCAGCCGCAGCCCTCGGCTGCTGCCGTGAGTGCCTGACAGCGGCTGGGGATGGGGATTTGGGGGAAGAGCAGGGGGGTCCAGGAATTCTCACCCGTTCGTGCCCCGTTCAAGGAGGGTGGGAGCCAACACGGAGCTGCTGGGCCCAGTCTGGAGTCACAGCTCCTTCAGTTCTGCTTCCAGGCCCCTGGTGCAGGGGGATCTGTGAGGTTTAGCCCAGCACTGCTGCTTCTCCCACCTCCCCGGTGCTGAGGGGAAGCAGCTGCTGCTCATGGAGGGCTTCGCCTGCTTGGCCACGGCCCCGGTTTTAGGTCTGTGAGTCGCTGTTGCAGTTTATGTCGGGCACGTCCCTTCCCCTCTGACAGACAGAAATACACAGCTGCATTCAGGATATTTTAAGCTGGCCCAGAGCTGGCTGCGACCCTGGACCAGCAGACCAATGTAAAAATCAATATTTCTTTTTTCATTCCTCACGGAATTTTCATTCTTGAGCACCTCCTAAACGAGTTTGCCAACTCCTCTGGGGTGAGCAGGGGCAGGGCTGGGGGAATGTCACAGGTCTCTCCACCTCCTTATGCCTCCCGATGTGGTGAATCCCCCTTTCCTCTCCGGCTGCAGGAAGCTTCCCAGAAGTGTGAGCCAAGTCCCACAGGAGCTGCTTTTAGGGCTGGCAGTGGCTGGGAGGGGCTCTCCAGGACCTTCTCCTCACCTTTTGCTCAATGCAAGTGCAGGAAAAACAAGGAGCCCCCAGGCTGGAGGGAGTCTGAGCTGTGTTTCCCCCACAGGACCACGCTGGCCCCGAGGAGCTGTGCGAGGTGGCCGGGTACCTGGGCAGGGCCGACCCCTGGTACGAGAGCAACATCAACACCCTGTGCCACATGATCCCCAAGCTGGCCACCATGGTACGAGGAAAGGCTTCCCATTCCCCCAAAACACCGGCAGCACCTGAGGAGGGGGCTGTGTCCTGCTGGGCCCTCCATGCCAAGGCAGAGATTTCCCCTTGCAAAGCCTCCCCAGGGCCCTGCAGGGCTCATTCACACCCCAGACAGAGATTTTCCCCTGCAAAGCCTCCCCAGGGCCCTGCCGGGCGGTGCCCGTGGCTGCCGCTGCCCCAGCCCACAAGAGCCGCTTGCTGTGATGGGGGTTTTTGACCAAGGGACAGGAAGTGGCAGATTTCAAGAAAGAAAGCATTTGCTGAAATCCCCCCCGCTGTCATTTCCCGGCAGTTTGAGCCACCAGTGATAGCCTACAAAGAAAGGGCTGAGAGGTGGGCGCGGCTCCCGCTCTCTGTGAGCTGCGAGGGCAGAGGACAGCTCATCGCTGCCCCGGTGCCCGGGAAGGGGTGACACTTGGTGGCAGGGTGTCTGAGAAGTGACAGGGGCTGACCCAGCCCGTGCTTTACCCCCGCAGCCGCCGTCGCCGAGCAGGGCCCTGGTGACCGACCTGTTCCTCACCGATGTCATCGCCTACTACGCCCGCATGGGCACCCAGCCCGTCTGCTTCCAGCTGCACGCTGTCAAGGTGGGTGGCACAGCTGGCACAGCCCCTGGGCCGCCGGTGGCCCTGCAAGGGCTGGCAGGGCCAGCAGAGCCAGCAGGGTCCGGGCGCTTCCAGCAGATCCCAGCCCGGATCCCTGTTCCCCCAGCCCGTCCCTCCCCGCCAGCTCCCGGGGACTCCGGAGCCCAGCTCAGCTGGAGCCAACCATCCTGGCCAGGCCATTCAGGATCTCAGCTCGGCAAAGGGAGCCTTGAAATTCCCCCCAGGGGTGCAGACCTCCTGCCCCGCTGGTTCGGGGTGCTCGGGAGCCCCGGTACCTCGTGCTGCTGCTGCTGTCATCGATGCCGGCAGCAAGCGGGGCCTTGCTGAGCAGCCTTGCCCAAAGCTGCCCGTGCCTTGCAGGGGCTCTGCAGGGTTTCCTGCAGCACGTTTGATTTATTTCCTGCCAGCTTTGCTGTGAAATGGTGTCAGAGCGAGGCCTGGCATTCGACAGGAGAGCAAAGAAAAGCTGAATTTGGGCACACGACGTTAACCCTCCCCTCCCCTCTCCTCTGGCTGCCCCTCCAAAGCTCAGGCTGATGCCCAGACCTCCTTTTCATCTGCTCACAGCCACTGTGGCACCTGTGGCAGCACAGAAGGAGCCCCTGCATGGGCAAACTGGCACGAGGCTTGCAAAGAAAATTCCTGGTGGAGCATCCCCAGGAGTTCCCTGAGAACCCAAGGCCTGTAGGGAGCGCCTGGGCCTCGGTTTGGGGCTGCGCATTTTGATTTTCTGGTGGAATCTTCTTCCACTCATTTCCCCTCCAGGATAACACCCCACAGTGAGAGCGTGGGTGGTTCAAGCAGGGCACCAGGAACCAGATGTGGTTTCCAGGCGGAGCCCCTGAGCTGCTGTCCTGGCACGCAGGCCCCGGCTGCAGGCATGGCCCCTGCTCCCCTCTGGGTTCCAACCCCGCTGGGTGTGAGCCAGGTCCTGCAGGGGCTGCGTGCAGGGCCAGCAGTGGCTGGGAGAGGCTCTCCAGCACCTGCTCTGCACATCTTGCCTGACACAAGCCCATGGAAAGGAAATAATCCATAGGGCTGGGGTGACCTGGTGGTTTGGGTTGGATCAGAGAGGAATTGCGTCTCCTGCAGCTCAGCAACGCCTCAGCCTGGCTGAGCACCTGGGCAGTGCTGCCGGTGGTGTGGGGGGGTGCCAGGGAGCTGACTCAGCCCTGAGGGCACAGTGACATCCACTGGCAGGGGACACTGCCCGTGGCTCTGCTGGCCTGGTGCCCGGGGCTTCTGGCAAGGAAGCAGAGCCAGGGCAGTTCTCCCATCCCACAGGAGCTCTGAGTGCCATGATGAGGTCCCAGCTCCCCCTTGGCTGCTCTGGAGGAGCTGTTTGTGCCACAAGCCCCGTGTGACACCCTGGGGTGATGGAGGAGACCCCCTCAGGGATGCTCCCCTCAGGGATGTTCCCCTCAGGGATGCTCCCCTCAGGGATGCTCCCCTCAGGGATGTTCCCCTCAGGGATGCTCCCCTCAGGGATGTTCCCCTCAGGGATGTTCCCCTCAGGGATGCTCCCCTCAGGGATGCTCCCCTCAGGGATGTTCCTCTCTTCCAGGTCCTGTTCCAGGACCCGGCGCAGGAGCCGGCCGAGGATGTGTTCCTCACGGAGCTGCTGACCCAGGTGCAGGACAGCCCCTCCCACAGAGGTGGGTGTGTGCCACCTGCCCCAGCCTGGACAGGGCTCCTGCCGTGCCCAGATCCCGCCCTCCCCGCCCCTCAGCCTGCACTGCTCTTGGCCATGGGCAGTGCTCCTTGTTCCTGGCTCCCCTAAATGCCTGATGTTGGGCACAACCCAGGCAGTGAGTCCGTCCCGTGGGCACAGCCCGGGCAGTGAGTCCATCCCGTGGGCACAGCCCGGGCAGTGAGTCCATCCCACGGGCACAGCCCAGGCAGTGAGTCCATCCCACGGGCACAGCCCAGGCAGTGAGTCCATCCCACGGGCACAGAGCCTCGGCTCCTGCAGCAGGGACAGAAGGGACAGTGCCAGGCCATCGTGTAACACTGGGGTGGCTCATCCCAGGGAGGATCCCTCTGTGCTGACCACAGACAGGTGGGATGAGGGAAATTCAGGCCCCACCTGGTTCCCTCCTTGCAGAGCTGAGCACGACCAAGAGGAAAACCACCCAGGATGGCCCTGGCATCGACCTCACGGTGACCTACAGGAAGGTGAGCGGGGTTCCCGGCACCCCAAAATGTCTCTGCTGCCAGGGATGGCCAGCAGGGCACAGCTCTCCTAAAAGGGGGCTCTGAGCCCCCCTCTTTCCCCTGGAATTGCTCTCCGGGCAGGGGCAGAGAGGTTGTGGTGACGCTGTCAGGGCCCCTTTGTGCCAAGCTGTCCCCAGCCCTCCCCAGCCCAGCCCCCGTGCCAGGGGCACTGACGGGGTCGGGTCCTGCCCGCAGGCGGTGCTGAGTGACCGGCAGAAGGAGCTGGCCCTGGCCCTGCGCTCCACGGGCCTGCTGATGAAAGCCATCCCCGCCCAGGGGGCTGCAGGTGGGTTCCTCCCCCTTTGCTGAGGTTTCTGCTGCTCACTGGGGTAAATCCGGCCCCTGGTGCCAGCTGTGGCTGGGCTGGGGGGTGGAAGCAGTGACAGGATTGGCGGTGTCCCCGCAGCCTGGTCGGGGTTTTCTCAGGAATGCCGCACCTGGGGCTCACACGGGATTTCAGCACCTGCCCTCTGCTCCCTCAGCACAGCCTCTGAGCTTCCCGCCCCGAGCACCATCCCACACAATTCCCTGGCCCACGGAGCTGCTGGAGCGCCCTTCCCCGCTGCCCCACGTGTGTGTCCGTAGCCAGTGCTCCCAAACTGGGGCAGGGCCGCCGGGAGACTGAGCTGAGGTCGTGCCACGGCCCCAGACCAACCCTCTGCTTGTGTCACAGACCGGGGCTGCCTGAGCGTGACCCTCACCGAGATCGTCAGGGGCAACAACCTGGCAGGACGGTCCTTCTCAGTGAGTACCCCTGGGGCCCTGCAGACCCCCCGAAACAGCAGGGAACGGGGCAGCCCTGTGGAGAGGAGAGGGCTGTGGGGCCGAGCTGCTCCGAGCGCGTTTGGAATTGTTTTCCATGGAAAAATCTGGGTGTTTGAGCCAGAGCCCCAGATGCCCTCCCTGCTGGTCAGTGCC
>VZRR01005365.1:0-19735 GCA_013398015.1 Oreocharis arfaki
CCCATGGCATTTTTATCTCCTTTTGCAATCACATCCCACGGTTTCTCCCCTACTGCCTTCCATGCAGTCACACCGAATACTACACTGGCATCTGCGGAGAAGTCCTGAGATTGTGCCCAGAGCAATACGCTTTGAAGGCCAAAGTCTGTGGTTTTAAAACCCTTCCCCTTTTGAAGCGACTTCCGAGTCGACAGTACAGTCTTTTCCTCATTTGATAAATTATTGACAGTGGGTCCCCAGGTTTTCTTACTGTCACGCATTACTCCGAATTCAGTTCTGGACCAACAGCAGAACTCCTCTGCTCTCATCAGAACCTGGGCTTCGCCTCCAGTTCCGGCGGTCCGTCGACTGACCGCCTGCCCTTGATAGGGTCCTTGTAATGCCTCACCTTGAGCGCCAGGTGTTGCAGTTGAGGCAGACACGACACTCACTAATTCTAACATAAAGTGCAGGCAAAAAGCATTGATTCCAAAAGCCAGTGTCATATATATACACTTTTGTATGTTTATCCTTCGTGTTAGTTGTCCATTGGTTGCTCAACTACTACAGTAGATTCATTGGCTGTTTTAACTACACCATACTATTATTAGTTATCTACAACATAGACATCCCAAGAATCTAAACAAAACACCAGCTGCAGCTGTGTTGCTGTTTACTCCCTCTATTGTTTTGAATTTCTTGCTTCTCTTGATTAAGTTTTTCATGGGTAGACACAGATTGTGCTGAGATCCATGTCAGACTCAGTCTCAGACAGGCTTGCTGACCTGCTCTTAATCTCCACAATGGTCTGCCCCGGGAGGTAGTGGAGTCACCATCCCTGGATTTGTTTAAAACAAGATTGGATGTGGTGCTTGGTGCCATGGTTTAGTTGAGGTGGTAGGGCATGGGTTGGGCTTGATGATCTTGAAGGTCTCTTCTAACCTAGTGATTCTGTGTGTGTGATCCTGTGTGAAATAGGAGGAATCAAAATGTACTTCCTGCAGGTCCCAGAAGGGATGGCAGTTCTGCTGTTAGCCTTGGGAGTAGGTACTGCAGAAGGAGCTCCAGTGCAATGGATTTTCAGTTGCCTTAGTCAAACTGCCGTTTTATTCTATAGTACAACAGCAGCTTCACAAAGTGTCTTTTTCAGTCATCTAAAGCTTAGTTTCTATGAATAGTTTGTATTTCATGCTTTTTGGGTTTTTGTGATGAGTACCTGAAAAGCATTCCTAGTTTTTGCTGCTGTGAGTCACTGGTAAGCCAGATGTGGGAGTTGCTCACTTTGCCTAGCTGGAGCTGTGTTTTGTGAATTGGTAGTTCACATTAATGATCATCAGATGCTTACTTGAATGAACAATCCTGAAGGTGTGTCAGGTTCCTGTCTTTCTTGTTTACAGTTCTTAATTGTAATTTTTTTGTTTGTTTGTTTTTTGGTTTTTTTTGTTAACGCACTGGCCTGGAAAAGGTACTGACATAAAATATGAATATGTTTACCAAATTTGTTCCAGCAAAAGTTTTATAGCAGCTTAGGTTCTGTCTGCTGCTTCTATGACTGTTAATAAATTGCACTCCGTGTGCTAGGCTGGTGGTTCCTGATTTTTACTGTCAGCTGGCTGAGGATGGTTGTTTGGGGCATTAATATTTGCTTGAGGAAAGGGCCATTAAAAAAAATCATTTAAGCTTAGGCCTTTTAGATGACTAAATGATACCAGCATCCTGATGTGACCATTACTGATGCTGTTCAGCAGTTGTGACATCCCACATAGTTCTGTGCCTCAGGCAGCTAGCTTTAATACTCTTATTCCAAGACCCCCCCCCCCCCAATTTGTCTTAACAAACGTATCCTGAAACAAGGAGGTTGGGGTGAGCTTGTTGCTGAGTGCAGCAGATGAATACCAATAACTTAGTATGTCTGTCTGGATGAGAGCTGGTTTGTAGGAAAGCTGGGATAACTGTCCAACACACTGCTGTTGTATAATATACAGACCTCGGTGTCAGTTGTGTGTGCTTAACATATGTTACTGCACTTCAGCACGTTGTCCTATTGTCCTGTTCCACAGGGACTTACTGCAGAAATGCTCACCCAAGATGCTGTTTCTCTTGAATGTTTATCATAGTGACCACAGAGTCTTTTCATGCTGTAGTGCCACCCATGCTTTATAAAGGTTGTGTTCACAATATTGTAGTGTAACTTAAATTATCTTTTACTACAAGTGTTTTGGGTGAGAGAGGAATCTCTGATCCTTAACTTTTTGATACTGGCTTAAGAGAGCTCTTAAGAGAAGTATAGAGTTTGAAACTGCACTGCCCTTTTGGATAAAGGGTTTGGAAGAGGAAAGGGTTGCAGGGTGTCTGCACTGATTTTTATAGCAAGCTGTTCTAGTCTTGAGATGTTTGATAGAACATTGTGACAGAACACATAACAGTAGGAGATCTAGGAAGAGAAGGAACAAGAAAGTCTGTTCATGGACGCCTATGGAAATGTAACAGATTTAGCATTGAGTACAAAATTAGGTTCTCTAAGGGAAAACAGCTCTTTTCATTTGCTGTCTATTCCTCAGGTTTTGTTCCTTTTTCAGGAAAAGAGGAAACTTTCCACTTTAGAGTAAAGCTAAGTGCTAAGATATATGTCTGACCAGTGACAGACTCATTCCTGAATTTTGCTCCTACGATCATCACTTACATCTGCATGACAGAGGAGCTCAGTTTGTCACTTACCTCCTTTGCAGAGTTCACTACACACTCCATTAGGTGTGAGAGAATTGGCCCGAGGGCACAGACCTTCCACCCTTGGGGAGCATGTGCTTAACTGACTACTCTCAGAGACTGCAGCAAGTTGAGACCCTCTTGTGCATACTGGCAGAGAGTCCACCTTCATCAAAGTGTCTCTCATTTTGTGCTGGAAGATAAAAGTGTAACTGTTAAACTGAAAGTGTTTAATTTGGCTGACTGCAGGTACTCTTAAAATACTTCCCATGTCTTGACTAGCTGACTCTGACATGTCAGTACAACTTCATTTAAGGAGTTGCCATGTGCATGTCTAGCTGTGTAAACAAGAAGAATTGGAATAATTCTTAGAGGAGGTAAAAAGAGTATTTTTTTCTTTTATTCCTCTTACGGACTCAAAAAAAATAAGTAATCTGTGAGCCAAGAGGTGTAGAAAGAGGGACTTAAAGAATTGCTTTGAATTGCTTGTGGGCACTAAACCCCATTCCTGCTAGGCCCATGAATAGCTGTTTCCACTTGGAGAGGTGACTGATCTGATACTGGGTAAGCCAGCTTTCTGGGAGTTTTCCCTCAACAGTGGTCTCCTGGCCATCATGTTATGGTAGCAGTCTCTTACATCAAATGTCTATATTGAAGCACTGTTAGCTTTCCTTGATAACTATTCAAGCACAGTGTCATAGAGATGCAATTTTTAAGGAAAAGAGGAGGCTTGTTTCCTAGCAACTGGAGAACTTACTGCAGACTGCCTCTTGGCCAGGCAGTTCTTTTTGCTTTATTCATTGAAGTTCCTTTAATGTGAAGTGTTAGCTGGATCAAGAGTTTAATGCTCAGAGGTTTTTCCTGTGAAAAACAGAAACCATTACCATAGACTTAAATCTTAAAATGATTCTCTGATGGACCACTAAGCTGACTCTTGCAGAATACAACTAAGTTTCACTACAAGCATGTGGTAGGTGCTTGGTGCCTGTGTCCCGAACTAGTGTGATTGAGATCACTCAAAAAATCTCAATCACACTGCAGCCTGGAAAGGAGTGTGGGAGGGGGAATCCACCACCACAGCCTGAAATGAGTTTTCTGCCAACTAGTGTAGTGTCTGTTAGAACACACTGTTCTGTTTGGGCAATAATTCAAGTGCAGAAAGCAAGAAAATTTTCTTGTTCTGTGTTATGTGCAATCCTCTCTTTCAGAAATTTATATGCCATTGGTTTCTTAACTACCCATCTTGCATAGTAATAATAAGATGCTAACATAGTGGAAGAGCCATTGAATAGAAATATTTTCACTGAGTTGTTAGTCTAAAGCAAGCATTCTTTTTTGACTAAGCCAGAGTCTCTTGCAGGCACCTGAGGTAACTGATTGACTACAGTTCCTGTAGAGCACCATTCTAGTGTGTGTTTTATCAGAATGTCTCACGCAGTTCCATGATTCCGTCTACATTTCATCAGCCAGTTTGTTCCTTGGTTCATATGCATTACTACATGTAGTATAAGAATGTGTTGAATCGTCTCTCTTAATTCTCAAGAGTCTTTTGAATGATGTACAGATCTGGAGACTCATATCAAGGCTTCCTGAAGCTGTTTATGTTAAGCTGGAAATAACAGCACAGCTATTTTAAAGCATATGATTTCATTATTGGTTGGTTTTTGCGTGGCCTGGTTCTTAGTAGCAGGGGGGCCATGGAGGTGACTTCTGTGAGAAGCTGCTAGAAGCTTCCACCATGTCCAGCAGAGCCAATCCCTCGTGGCTCTGAAGATGGACATGCCACTGGCCAAGCGTAGGCCAATTAGAGGTGATGGTAATAGCTCTGTGATGACATATTTAAGAAGAAAATCAAAACAAAGTGAGGACAATTTGAATTCCAACTAGAGAAGAGGAGGAGGTGAGAAGGTGTGAGGGAAACGACATGGAAATGCCAAGATCAGTGGAGAAGGAGGGGGAGGAGGTGCTCGAGGCACGGGAGCCAAGATTCCTCTGCAGGCCATGATGATGACCATGGTGAAGCAGCTGTGCCCCTGCAGCCCATGGGGATCCACAGGGGTGCAGAGATCCACCCACAGCCCATGGGGGAGGGGCTCACGCCGGAGCGAGTGGGTGCCTGGAGGAGGCTGTGATCCAGTGGGAGACATGGTGGAGAGAGGAGGCCCCTGCTTCCAAGCTGGAGCAGCCTGTCCTTGGAGGACTGCACCCCATGGAAGAGTGACCCATGCCGCAGCAGTTTTGGGAGGGCTGCTGCTTGTGAGATTGGAATGATGCTGGAGAAATTCGCGGAGAGCTGTCTCCCGTGGGAGGGACTCCACGGCGCAGCAGGGGAAGGACTTTTCTCCTTGAGCAGTGGAAAAAAAACCTCGGGTGACGAACTGACCAAAACCCCTATGCCCTTTCTCCCTGTGCTGTTGGTGGGAAGGAGGGAGGGGTTGGGAGAAGAAAATGCGCTTTTAAGGGCTTATTTTACTTCTCATTGTCCTCCTCTGATTTTGTTAGTAATAAATTCACTTTGTACCTCTAAGCTGAGCCTGTTTTGCCCTTGGAGTGTTTTCTCCTGGTTTTGCTTGGTGTTAACTCATGAAGCCTTGATTAATTTTTTCTCTCCTCTGCCCAGCTGTAGCAGGAGAGGGTGAGTGAGCAACTTCTGTGGGTACCTGGCGTTTGGCCAGTGTCAAACCACGTACTTCATCAAAGGTTTTGATGCTGTCTCTTGCAGCATCTCTGGATTAAATGTCCAGGACACAGCTTGATAAGTCCATCATATGTTGGGTGAGAAGTGAGCTGATAGGTTGGGTGCAAAGGGTTATAGTAAATGAAATTATGTCAGGCTGGTGACCAGTCACTGGTGGAATTTCTTTAGTGTCTTCGTAAATTATCTTGGTGCAGAAGTTGAATGTACATGAAATAAATTTGCTGATGATACAATGTTAGGAGGATCTGTGATCTCCTTTGGGAGCAGAGGCTTTATAGAGAGATCTGGATAGAGAGAGAGAGCTGGGCAGTCACCAACCATATGAAATTTAACAAGAGTAAGTAATGAATTCTCCACCTGGGACACAGTAATCCTGGTTATATGGACAAACTAGGAGATGGCGAGCAGCCCTGTGGAAAGAGATCTGGAGGGTTTGGGTTGATGGCAACTTGAATATGAGTAAGCAGTGGGCCCTGGCAGCCAGAGGGGCCAACTGTGTCCTGGGGTGCATCAGGCACAGCATCACCAGCCAGTTGAGGGGGAGGTGACTATCCAACTCTTTTCTGTGCTGAGGTGGCTTCACCTTCAGAGTCCTGTTTTGGGTTGAGGAGTTTTGGGTGCTTCAGTACAGGAAGGACATCGGACCACTAGATTGTGACCAAGGTGGGGAGAGTCCTTGAGGCTCCTCCATATGAGGAGCAGCTGAGGTCGCTTGGCCTGTTGAGCCTGGAGAAGAGAATGCTGAAGGGGGCTCCCATCACAGTCTGCACCTTCCTCAAGAAGGCCACGAGGAGGAGGTGCTGATCTCCTCTCGCTGGCGACCAGCAACAGGACAGGAAGACATGGAATGAAGCTGTGTCAGGGTAAGCGTAGATTAGACATTAGGAAAAGGTTCTTCACCCCAAGAGTGGTTGGATACTGGAACAAACTCCCCAGAAAAGTGGTCACAGCGCCGAACCTGCCAGAGTTCAGGGAGCATTTAGCCAATGCTCTTAGTCATACAGTTTAATTTGAGGTAGTCCTTTGAGGAGCAGGACTTGCGGGTCCCTTCCAACTGAATTCTGTTCCTATGATAAACAACTGGGAAGAGAGTGAAACGAAATCTGTGAAGTATTTAATCCAAATAAGTAAATTTTGCTAGCTATTTACAAAAGTAATCTGAAGTGTCATTTTTACTATTGAATTAGTTCATTGAGTCTCATAATGATCAGTTGTATCTGCTTGTTTAAGAGCATGAGCCTAGCATGTCTTAAACACAATTCTTCAGAAGTACTGCAAAGAAAATGTTTTCATCCTCAACTTGATTTTACGTATTTTGGCATTACATGGGGTTTTAACAGCTTGGGTGGAAAACTTTCCAGTTGAAAAGCATGAAATGATTGGCTTGAAATATTTTTTGATTTTTGGAATATAAAGCTACAGTTAAAAGGTGATGATTCTGAGGTTCAGTTAAACTGCTGGTATCTGTCTGGTGTGATCAATATCCTTCAGCCTTTGCTGTGACATACATCTTAATGGTGCTATCTTTTGGGGGGGCATGGTGGGGGGCTGTGTCCTCTGTTTTCTGTAGTCCAGCATTCTCTTCTTACAGAGTTTGGGAGAAGGTAGTCTGCTGTCGCTTGCAATCATGCCTAGAGTTTCCTAAGAACACTGACCATACACAAATTTGTAAAGAAGTGTGAATGCAGTGAGACAATTTCATTTAAGTGTCACCTGTAAACTGGTCTATTCTCAAAGGATTTTTTCTTTTCCTAGCTAATAAATTGATTACACGAGAAGGGCCTTCCTTTCTGCAGATGCGAATAAAACACTTGATGAAGTCAAACTGCATCCCCCAAGCCACTTTCTTGTCAAAATTGTGTGCAGATTCTCCAGATATTGCAAACGTTTCATCTTTTCGACAAGCCTACATCACATGTGTGTGTTCAATGCTGCCTAATGAAGACTCCATTAAGGAGGTTAGTAACCTATAGTCCCTTTTTAATATATATTTATGAAGCATTTTAGAATTTATTTATGTAATACTAAGAACTGAGGCTGAAGAGCGAAACTGTTGCAGCAGAGTTCCAAAAGAGGAATGATCTATTGCAGACTGCGGTAGGAAAGAACATTTGTATGAACTGCTGCTGTGGATAAGTATGTATGTATGTATGTATGCTTGATTAGACGTGTTTGAAATCTTAAAAATTATAACTTCAGTTCCAATAGTAAGCAAAATATAATTGGAAAGCTTCCTTTTCTGGCTAAAACACTGGTACCAGAGCAATTACTTTTCATCTGGTTGTTCTGACCTAAGAAAAATTTTAAGAAAAAAAATCACAAAACGAACAAAACACACTTTAGAGTTGTTCTTCCTGAACTCCAAACTTGTTTTTAGCAGTCTTCCTGTTAGAGTAACAATCATAGCAATGATTTGTGTTCACACATAACTGCTGCAACACAACTGACTCTTGCCTCTGTTGCCTCTTGATGTCACACTCCTCTTATGGGATCCGTCTCACTTGTATGCATTTGGTATAGTTTTAAATGTGAGATTTGGACATTTTGAGTAAGCCTCGGTGAAACTGGGGAAAGCTTGAGATACAAAAAAAAAAAGCAACTCTCATGTCTGCACTTCCTGCATGAGTGGCAGAGTGATCTTGTTGTACATGTGAACTATTTTAAAAAACATTCCTTTAAAAATACTTCTTGTGAAAAATAAATATTTGGGTAGGTGTCTCTTCAGTTTGCGCTTTCAGCCAGATTCCCCTCCGAGTGCTGTAGGAGCAGAGAATGTATTTAACAGCTCTCTGCAGACATGATCTCTGCATTGGAAGCTTTGGAGTTGATGGGTAGCTTACAGCATGTTCTCTGATTGGACTGGCTGCTAATGAGGAATGGTAGAGAAATCGCATTAAATTCTGTTCCCTTTTTGGTTTAATTTGAGGGCTGTAGCTGTAGCTGTAGCTGTTTTACCTTGATACTCAGAACAGTCTTTTCTTGCCAGTCAAGTATAAAAGTTGGAACACAGATTGATGAATTGAATCAAGTTAATTGCTTAATTAAACTTTTTATGGGAAAACAAAGCCACAAAGCATCAAAGCAGTGTCTTAAAGCACTACAGTTTATTGACTTAACTGGACCTGTAGCCAAAACTGTGGAAAGTATAAAGTCAGTGGTGTTCCAGTGCCAGAAAGTTAACTTAATTAGCTGGCAGTATGAAGATTTGCATGGCATGTTTCTTTGCATGCTTGGTCACAGATGTTGTATGGTTGGCACCCTTACAGAATTGCTGAAGTCTGAGATTTCTGAAACACTTTCATTTACACCTTTGTTTAAGAGGCAAGGAATGTGTTGTATCATCATGTTACCTGTTACCTTCCTCAGGTAGAAGATTATCAGGTGTAATGAGAAGTGGGAAAAAGGGATGGAAAAATGGGTGGGAAAAATGAAAAATTAAGATTTCAAAGAATGGCAGCTGTTTTGGAATGACCAAAACCCCGCCAGGGGGAAGAGGGAATAAACTGTAATTAAAGGACGTTGTACTCAGTGCCATGGTCTTGTTGTGGTGGTGTTCAGTCATAGGCTGAAGTCAGTGATCTCAGAGATCTTTTCCAACCTCATTGATTCTGCGATTCTGTCCATTCCTTGATCCTCTCCAGTTCACTTTATATCTCTCACACACTGCTAAAACAGCTCCTGACAAAACCTCTCATGAATAAGACATTCTCTTCAAGTGCATCATTAATTGTTTTGGTTTCAAAATAATTATGCAAAATAGCTAAATGAATAATGTTCTGTGTGAGAACAGGAATTGGATGTGATTGGGGTGGCTGAGTCAGGTGTGGAAGTTAAATTGCTGAGCTCCTACAAATTAAACTACTTCTGTCTATGTCTATAAGCAGTAGCATATATATACACACAGAAGTGTATGTATGTGTCTGTATGTGCATACGTCTGTAGAGGTACGTAAACACATGTATATGTATGTCTGTGTATAACTCTCTGCATGTGTATATACACACTGTGTATAAAGTTGTTCTCTGCATTTCTGGTACCTCCTGGTACCTTGGTTTGTTTCTGAGGCACACATGTAACAAGAAGTATAGAGTTTGTTCACTGCTGCTCTCTGAGAATGTAGAAAGGAGAATTAAGGATTGCTGTCAGGTTTCCAGTGTTTGGCTTGAATTTGCTAATTTATCAAACCAATTAAAATGCTAATTAAAGCAGTTCTCCTACACAGTAATTGATTATTGCAAAAGCATGAAGCCCGAAATTTTCAGTGGTCTATGACAGTTTTGTCTGCTAGTGCCAGCCACATGTAACAATAAAAAGGCTAGTGCTAGCCACACTAGCAGGTGGCTAGTGCCAGCCACATGTAACAATAAAAAAAGATTTCAAAATGCAGCAAGCAGTTAAAATTAAAGCCATATTGAGAGTTTTAGTCGTAACTGGTCATTTCTGCCGAATGTCAGTGTGAATGTTTGCTGGAACACATAGGAGCGTCATATAGCTATCTTGTATTGTCAAAGTAGGTTTTGCTTAATTTGGAATTCCTTTGGGGAAGTCTGATCCAAAGTCAGCGAGTAAAACTCTTCAGGGATTCAATTTAAGCAAATGCGCCTTATCCCATTCATAAAGAATTCAGTTGTGAAACAAACAGTCATCTTTTGGAGGCCTTCTCCAAGTAAAGAGTATTGACATGGTGTCCAACTAAAAAGTGGTAGAAGGCTTAGGTTAGTGGTAGGGAATTTTTATGATGACATAAAAAATAAAACATCACTGTAATGTTACAACTTTTCCTTCAAACTAAAGTAACATGGAAAACAAAGACAAGTTAAATCTTATGTGGTTTTATGTTATTTGGAATAACTTTGAGGAGTAAACTGGCATGCTTGTTAATAGAACATGGGGAGGATGGCATAATTTTTCAACAATTCTGTTTTAAAATATCTTAGCAGTGTTCATTCTGTAGTCTCCTAACTTTCAATGAGTTGTTGCTCTAGTTGGGTTTATAACAGAGTAATAGTGTAAAGGTTTAGTAAAGACACTTCAGTAAATGTCTGGTTTGTCACTTAAGTGACTGACTGGATATGTTAGATGATTTCAAGATGTGCCTTTGGACTTTTTGTCCAAAAAAAATCTCACAAGCAATCTCCCCGAAAAAAAGATCTCATAAACAAAAAGCAAAAACTCCGAGATCTGAAATGAGATGGATTATCATTGACCAAGTTTGAGATAAATGGGACTTGAAACCAATTGCCTCATTGCTTACTCAGTAGTTAATGTCCTGAATGCGAGTGAGTTTGTCCAAAAAGAATCAAATTTCCATGGGCGGAGAATGGCTCTGATGTACTGTGCAGCTGTAGGTTGCTCCGAGTGCCAGGCCCTGTTGGTGCAGTGCACAACAGAAGTTCTGAGTCTTGTTACAGCGTAAGTCTAATTGAGGAATAATTGATGGCTGTTAAAAACGTGGGATTTATAATTCTGTAGTCTTGAAAACCCTAGTAGGATTTGATTTTGTAGTTTTTAAAACAGTGGTGGTGGTGTTCAGTGATTGTTGTTTTAATGGAGCTGGTGATGAGTGTGGTCTCTGTCGAGTAGTATCTGGCTGAGTAGCTCACAGGTAGCCTGCCACATTGCCTTCAGATCTGTGAAGGAAACATGTCCCATACTTACATGCACTGACAGTATTTGTGTCTCTAAAACACAAGACTTGGTAGATCAGAATTTTATCAACCTGCTGTAGGCAACCTCTGCATTATTTAAGAATATTTGCTGTAGTATTGAGGAGATGGCAGTGTGTAAGTGTGGAAATTATCAAAGACAAAAGTTTGTGCCACTTAGCTTTACATTTAAATTTTAGCTTTTCTAATTTGCTTTCTAAAATATACTGATTGAAATTGTTATCTATAAAGAATAGGAATAGCTGAGTGTAGAGAGATGGTAGAATACTGTGAGAAGGCTGGAGTTGCCCAGCTATCAGACTTAGACTTCCCACCCAAGCTGCAAGGCCTGTGTAGCTGTAGGTACTGAAGGTCGATGACAGCGTAAGAAAGGTACTGCTGGCAAGGAATGTTACGGGGAGATGGTATGCAGAAGTGTCCTGTTACCTACAAGAGCCCCTTTCTCTCCTGGGCAGTGATCAACATCTTCCCAATTCCGTCATGCGGCCATTGGTATGGGTTCACTTCTCAACCCTCCCCAGCCTGCTGGAGGTGACACTTGATTTACAGATACATTATGGGCTTATTATCTTTAACATGCAAGGAGCAATGGTGTCTGTTCCCTTAGACAGCAAAGCATTGTCACTTAAATTTTTCTGAGGTGTCTCTCTTGCCAGGGGTGAGTGAGTGAGAACTTCCCCCCCCCCNTCATCAAATGCAAAACTGACATAACTGCAAGCCCTTGCATCTTGTGAATTGCTCTAGAAATGTCTGCTGCAAGAGGTCAGTTCTGGGTCTCAAGCTGAGCACCAAAAGTCAGTGGACCCTAGAAAATGTTGACATTGCTCAATGAACTCCAGTGTCAAGCCTGAATGGGAAACTGGGTTAATATCCCTGCTTCCCCTCTTCCTGCTGAATGAGATGTCTGCGAAAATTAGTTTAACTTCCTGTTATTTGTTCTTTGTCATTGTTTTTCTTGATGAACAAGAAGTTTGAAATGTTTATAATATCAACAGCTGTTTAGAGTACATATTGCTAGAACACAGTCTGTTCTGTGAAGTGGAATAGATCCAGTGGAAAAATGTATTAAAACCTAGTGTCGTTTTAATGGTGAAAGCTCTTCTTTATTACTGTTTGTGGCTTATATCCAAGCTAACACCCTGATTTGATACACATATATGTACTGCTTTAAGTAGATGTTCCAGAACTTCCTTGGGATTTGTTTCCTTACCATGGTTTAACCCTAACCCTAACCCAGGCCCCTCTTAGCTGCTTAAAACTAAAATGCGTAAATAAATGCAAATAAATGCATAATAAATGCAAAAAACCTAAAACTTAAAATGCATAAAACTCTGCTCAATTCCCCTACCAGCAGTACCAGGGACAGAAGTGGAAGGGTAAAAGTGAGAAAACTTGTAGGTAGGGGTAATGACAGTGTAATAGGTGAAGCAAAAGCCGTGCACACAAGCAAAGCAAAATGGGGAATTAATTTGCTTCTACCCGTGGGCAGGCACCTCCAGGAGAGCAAGGCCCAATCATTCATAATGGAGACTTGGGAAGACAAATGCCATCTCTCTCAACGCACTCCCCTTCCTCCTTCTTCCCCTCACTGTGTTTAATGAGCATGATGTCATGGTCTGGAATATCCCTTTGGTCAGTTGGGGTAATGGCTGTGTCTCCTTCCAACCTCCTGTACACTCCCAGCTTCCTTGGCTCTGTATAAGCGCTGCTCAGCAATAACAAAAACATCTGTATATTACCAACCCTGTGTCCAGCAGAAATCCCAAACACAGCCCCATGCCAACCACTAGGAAGAAAATTACCTCTACCCCACCTAAAATAAACACTTTTGTTTCTAACATGTTTTGAAGTGTGGTTGGTCAGAATCAGCACCTAGGGATGAAGAGAACAAGAGACCAGCTTTTTCACAACTCTTGATCTTTTTGGACCTGGGTTCTAGTTTTCAAAAGTAACACAAGAATCCCTGTAAGTGCAGAGAGAGAATGGGAAGTTCTAGATAGATGGTTGCCTGGATGCAAGTATTTAGCTAAGCTGCCAAAAATGGAAGGTTGTCCCAAAGAAAACTAATACTAAGAAGAGATTGGAACTAACAGGTGAACTTCTCATGCTGCTTTGTAGCTGAAAGGTGTGGCATGATCTCTGGGTACGGGAGAGGTAATGTTTTGTTTGTGCCTTTGTTAGACTTTGATACAGTAAATGTGCATTTCTTATGTAAGCATACTGAGAATAAAGTGCCTTTTCTTTTTAATTTTATTTTTCTTTAAAGATTGCGAAGGTGGATTGCAAAGAGGTGCTGGACATCATATGTAATCTGGAATCTGAGGGACAAGAAAACACTGCGTTTATTCTTTGTACAACGTATCTTACTCATCAGCTTCAAACAGCAAATGTGTATTGCTCTTGGTAAGTATAAGTATTGCTGCTTCTGCTAACTATTCCTCACTGGCTAGAATTGAGCTAATATAGTACAAAAATATGTAGAAAAGTGGATTTATCCTTTACTTGAGAAGTACATCAGACCGAAGCACTTTCTAGATAGTTGCTTATTTTGTCACAAGTTGTTATGCTAATAGAGCAGTTAGACAAAAGTAATGTTTAAACAATTTAAAAGTGAAACAGCACTCACACTATTGGCATGAACGCTAATACTTCTGTGGGATAGTAGATCTGTCAGTGGTGGGTCAGTGCTCTCAGGGTTGATATTATACCCTGGCTTATATTATATTATACCCTAGCTTTGTGGTTCCATGAGGTAGGTTGTCAGTCTGTTCTTCCTTTGGGAATACTTGGCCCCGTGAAAGTCTGGTGCATTTTTTTTACCCATTCCACAGAGATGTCAGTACTAGGAATGAGCTGGGGCAGCACCCTGTAGCAGCTTCTCCCCACTTCCTCCCCCAAGAGCCTTTTTATATTTTTATGATTTCTATAACTCCAAGAATTGTAGTACTAGATTTTTGCCTGATTGTGACAATAGAACTCTGCCCTCTTAACTGACTGGAGATACAGAACCTTCTACACCTCTGTTTCGGTGTTTTGTTACCTCCAAGTGGTAAACTTGGAGAGCCAAAGCAGAGGGGCTGGTTTCTGCTCTTCAGAAAATGGTTTTGTAGTTTTGGCTTTCAAGGCATGGCTAAATATGTAGTTTTCTCCCATTTAAATCCCCATCTGGATAAAGCTTTACGTGACCAGACATTTCCAGAATATATTGGGAATTTGGAATCAGCTAGTTGTGGCATTGTTCGTTTACTCTATATTTTAAAGCCATTAAAAAAAGTTTTTACAGCACTTCAGTGTCTGCAGGATGATAGGCAGTTGAGCCTAGTCCAGTCATCTGTACACAAAGGCTAGAAAATGTCTTTTTCAGCAAAACACCTTGTAGAAAGAAATGAACCTTTTGGAAGACTCAGGAGGGGAGAGTTCACCACACTTGGAGTTCTAGAGGATGTTTTTCACTGTAGAATTTTGTCGTTAGAGATTATAATAGAATTATGTCCAAAGAAGTACCAGGCTAGAGTCACTCCCATGTTCTCTTTTCAAAGAGAGAAACAAACAACAACTGACATTCTTCTAGGGTATATTACTCGCTTTTGTCTAAAAAGACATGTTCTGTTCCAAGAGCTGTATCCCTAGGGTGCAAACAAAGAGGGTTGGACTTTGTGTTGTCATACTGTTGGGACTGGAGAACAGGCTTGAGGATGTAGCATCTACTGTTACAGAATACCATTTCTTTTTTGTGACAACAAATGTGGGTAGATTTTTTTGCTTGCAGCATGAAGTCTGAACTGAAACTCCTTAGCATTGGAATGCAAATTTCAGGTCCTGTAGCTCTGAGACGTGTAGATTTCTCATCTCCGTGTCAATCTGACTCGTGGGTGAGGCCTACCTGAGGCTAATGCTACACAAAACATCGTGCAACTGTAACATGCAACTTGTACATCAGCTTTAAACTTGGCTAGCTTAGGTGACAGACAGTGAAGGCTTGAAGATACAAATGGTAACGCAGTCCAGCAACATAAATATGTTCCTACTTACAGAAGGTTAGCAGGTTTGTGTCACATCATTGTCTGTGTTGTTTTCAGTTGTTCTGAGGAAAGGTGCTGGGTCAGACTGTGCTGCCCTGTCCATGCACAGCACAGTTGCCCCCTCTGCTGCCATCCTGGCAGACTTCTTAAGTTCCAGCTACCTTCCCTGGGGACAAGATGGGAGAATGAAGTCTTCTGTTTAATTGTAATGCTGACATTTTATAGATATATAAATTGAAGTTCTAGTACTGTATCTGGCAGTCCTTGTACAACAGCATTGGACACAGCCAATGCCATCTGGACCCGCTGAAGAGCAAAGCTTCCAGGATGCTAGAGCACAGATGGAAGAAGTTCACCTTCTGATGGACTCTTGTATTGTGAAGCTGGTGTAATACTTCTTGACCATCAGACTGCTTTCTCACTCTGAGACTGTATAAGTCTATTTAAAAAGTGCAGTTGCTTGAAAGTCAGGATGCCTTGCTGTTGGTGCAATGTTCAATGGAGTGGCCTTTTCACTGACCTCCACCTGGGGACAGCTGTGGATCAAGCAATTTTTTAGCCAGAAAGTCAATGAATTCAAGTGGCTGATATGACATAAAACTTTTAATTTGGAGGATTGCTTTTGTCAGATCAGCCAGCTTGACTGATATTCCATGATATTTCATGTTACAGATGTAGTGGGTATGCATTATGGCTAAGGAAAATGCAGAGCTCTGCTCCATGCAAGCTGTGGCACTCACTGAAATCATCGTAGAGCTGATTTTGAGCAGTACTCTGGAAAAGAGATAAGGTAATATTCTCTGCATCGATGAACTAAGCTCTATCGAAAGCATGACAAATGCCAGAGCAGGCTGGAAAGACAGAAAATGTGAAGATGGACTCACTGCAATATGGATATTTAGTATCATGCTGCGGCTACAGCTAATGCAGAGGAATGACATGCTAGCAGGTGCTTGCAAGCCATTATATAGGCTTAAATACAACATAAATATACACTTAAAATAGTGGCTTAAGTTGAATGCATAAACTGAGACATTCTTTCTGTGACCAGCTGCTGGTTTTAAAGGGGCAAAAATTGCTTAATTCACTTCTGTCTTCGTGTGAGACAGTTTTAAAGGGTGGACACTCCAAAATTAATTACCCGCCCTTTTAGTTTTAACCACTTCCTTTTTCACCAATAAGGAAAGATTAATGCGAGAAGATAAAAGTGAAATAATAACAGTTAAAAAAAAGAAACATCAACAAATACAAAATAACAGTAAATAACAAATAACACTAATAATCACTAGATACTGAAAGTTGCTGAATCCCAGACTTCCAGAGACCAAAACAGAAACAAAATGGCAGAGAAACCCCTCCATCAAGATGGCGCCCTCCGCATATGACCTCGTTTGGAGAGAAAAGGGCAAAACAAACCCTGCTCTGCTCAGCCTTCCCCCAGGAACAAAAAACTGGGAAGGTAGGAGTTTATGAAGCAGTTCTGGTGGCAGATGGAAATTGCTGGTTTTGCCTGGGAAGCTCTGGCTGTTCAGTGTCGGCCTCCACTGCTTCCTTTTGGCCATCGCAGCAGTGTGTGTGTGTGTGTGTGTGTGTGTGAGGTCAGTTCTGCCCCTCGCTGCCTCCTCCTGTCACCTGCTGGAGTCCACTGGTGTCGTCACTGCCATCTTAGGTTGTTGCCCCAATGAGTAGGTGGCGGGGGAAGAAAACAGGCTCACCAAGAACCAAAGAATGGTAGCCCAGCTCCGACTGGCTCTGGCTCTGCACTGAGGATGGGTATTTACAGAATTCACTATGAAACAGTTTTGGATTGCAAAGTACAACTTCTTGGGTTGCTGCTGTTACTACTCAGATACCTACCTGAAGCAACCCCCTCCAGAGCCCAGAGGGAAACAGAAGAAGGCTTCTGCCTTGTGCTGTCCCAGCTTCTCCACAAGAATGAAAAAGAAAGAGAGCTTCTGCGAGAGTGACCCCAACTTTAAAAGGACCTGGCACCCCTGACCTTTGCTGTTCCGTTTCCAGATGCCAGGTCTTAAAGAGACAGTAACAATTTGGGACAGATTGGTGTAGCACAGACATTGAATACAATGAACCTTTTTGGGGGGTTACCCAGGACAACTTCAAAGAAGGTCCTGTCTGATTCAAAAAGGATTGTAGTTGAACGGTTATTTTACTCTCCTTAATCTGCTGATTTGGATTGTACTTAAAATTTTTCTGGCAATGTCATTAGCACCTTTTGGATTTTGATTGCTATAAGAAAATGTAACTTTTTTGTATTTAATCATAAAACTGCATAATGGTATTTCAAGTCAATAGATGATTTAAGCTTTAATCACTTTTCATAGTGTACTTCTGGCGTATTATGTAATTTGATAGACCAGAACTGAGTGGTAGCTAAAACATTTACCTAAGATCTTTGAGAGGAGAGCAGAGAGTAAGAAAAGCCAAGACTGTCTGGTACAGAGTCATTTGCAGGTCAGCTTCCCTTTGTACTGTTATGGATTAGGGTCAACAGGCAAGCCCTAGCATTTCTGTGTACTTGGAAGTGTTCTGCTCATCTGGAGGATCCTTAAATTAATGGTGTCCTGCAATCACGTCCCTCTTGATTTTTAGAGTAGCAGTGTGTTGCTAAAAGAATCTCTGCTAGCTCCTGGCTGACCTGTCACAGATGCTGCTGACCAGGGCACTCCTGCTGGCTGCCAGCCAGTCCTCCCATTCCCTTTGTTGAGGTCCATATCTTGCTTTGTGTAGTGTCAGAGAGAACCAGTATAAATTATGCAAATTGAAAGAATTCTGGTTTAAACAGAGGAAGAGGCCTGTTGGACAGCTGTGAACTGCAAGTGAAAAGGAAAAATGTGTTTGGCACTCTCTCGTTTTGGATTGCATAGTGCTAAAGCTGAAGCTTTGGTACCATTCTCATACTTAAGCCAATCCTGACAGTTTGCTACTGCTGGAAAGCAAAAGGTGCATTCTTGCCCTGTTGTGGTGCCTTATTTGTTGTCCTGACTGACCCTTCTAACCTGTAGTACGCACATTATCTTATCCAGACGAAACTAGATAGCTTTCTGCAGATTAGTGCTGATTACCCAGTGGTCAGACAAGTTCCAGGGAAGGTGCAACACTGGGACTTCTGCAAGGTGTTAAACCTCTTCAGCTGTAACATCACTTTTAATTTAGGAAGGGAAAGTCTACCTCCCTTCACTCCCGTCTTCTGTGCTCCACCATCTCCCTGATGGTGCAGCGGTAACTCCCCAGCCTGGCACAAACTTCTGACTGTGATTCTTGCATATTTGGAGAGGTTAAACTGTTTCAGTAGCTTAGCTCAGCTCATCCTGAAGCCTCAAGTACGAACCTCCAGGAGATCAGTAAAGGTGTGTGAGTTTGAGCTCTTGGTGTCGAGCTTTATCTCACAGCTGAAGATGAAAGCAAACGTAGGTTTGTATATGTTATTCCTCACCAAAATTGAAAAATTTTACACTGGTTCTCGCTGATATTCATAAAATATTATATAATACTGCTTTTAAGACTGAAGATACCTTCTGAGTTTGGAACTTTGTCACAGAACTAGTATTGCTCTGAGCAGTGGTTCTGAGCAAGCTGATGGCTGCAGTCTCCAGGGAGCCAGGCAATTCATCAGTCCATAAAATAATCTGTTTACCATTAGCACAAGCAGCCTTAAGTGTGAACTGGAGCTAAGCACAACTTCATAAAATTCTATCTGATCTGATATGTTAGTAAGTTTTAACTTTTTTTTACTTCTACGTATTACTAAAAACTTGTCTGTCTGAAGCTACATCTGTTCTCAGCACTGCCTCACATCAATTTTGAAATGGAAAATTGCCCAAATACTTGGAGTTGTCCTTTTTTCTTTTCTTCATGTGTGAAGATTATCTGAGGAACACTTCTACATCACCATCCTTAAGGATCCCTTCCAGCAACATACTTTAGCTTTGCAGGAAAGGTGGTATAAGAGAACAGAACGAGTGCTGAAAACTTACTGCTCTGCCAAAAAGTCTTGGGAATAAGAGGTTATCCAGAGTGAAGCTTTTTTCTTGCTGTTCTCCCAGCTCTCAACTACATAAATGTACTAAATAGACATACAAAATGAGTGATAAATGTGTTTCAAATTTCTTTAGTTGTGGTAATGCTGAATTAAAAATTTTTTAATACTTGCAGTATACAGGTTCCTTGTGAGGGGCAGATACTGATCTCTTCTCTATGGTGATCAGTGACAGGAGCCAAGGGAATGGCGTAAAGTTGTGATGGAGGAGATTTAGATTAGATACTAGAAAAAGATTCTTCACCCAGAGGGTGGTTGGGCATTGGAACAGGCTCCTCAGGGCAGTGGTTACAGCACTAAGCCTGACAGAATTCAGGAGGTGTTTGGACAACACTCTCAGCCACGTGGTGTGACTCTTGGGGATGGTCCTTTGCAGGGCCAGGAGTTGGACTCGATGATCCTTTTGGGTCCCTTCCAACTCAGCATATTCTATGATACATTCTGTGATATATTCTGTGCTTTCCTTGCCTGAGCTTCCCTTCATACAGTTCTTCCATGTTAATCATTCTGATGTTCAATTAAATTTTACGTTTTTTTCAGTTTTTAGGGGTTAAAGGGCAGTAGAAAACACTGCCAATACTCTGGGTGTCTCCCTTTTTTTTTTTTT
>VZRR01005365.1:33806-55471 GCA_013398015.1 Oreocharis arfaki
GGGGCCGGGGCCCGGGCCGGGGCCGGGGCCGGGGCCGGGGCCGAGCGGCGCGGGGCCTGTCTCCTGCCTGGGGAGGGCTCGGCCCTGTCCCGGGGCGCGGCCTCAGCGCGCTGTAGCGGGTGGTGGGAACACTCACAGGGGCGAGTTGGGTGAGCGCGATAGGGTCACCGGCGGCTCAGCACCTCGAGCAGCTCGGTCCTCCTCCCCGGGACGGCTGAGAGAGAGCGGTACGAGCAAAAATGAGAAAATGCGCGAGTTGAAATAACGACAGTTTTAACAGGTGAAGGAAAGAGGAGGGAAACACCGCAAGAGCTGCACAGGCCGTCGCTCACCGCCTCCCCGAGCAGGCGATGTCTGGGCAGCCTCCGAGTGATAGCCACCCTGGACGGCACATCCCAGCCCTCTCTTCTTATTGCAGAACAAATACAACATAGAGGACGGAGTGTCCCTTCGGTCAGGTCCCGGCTGTCTCCTGCCAGCCGCATCTCCACCCCCAGCCTGCCCACCTGGCAGGTTTAGCAGCAACCACACACTGGGGTGTTTCCAGCCCCAGGAACGCGGGGCATCCGCGCGCAGCCGTCCCTGCCAGGCCCAGCGGGGCGGAGGTCAGGGAGCGGTGCTGCTAGCTCCTGTGAACCCTGGGATCGGGGACACTGCGGCCTGATGCCCCGGACAGGGGAGAATGTATTTTGAAGTGACAAAGGGTAGGAGTTTTTCCTTAGAGAACAGGTAAGTATACTGAAACAAGACAGTAGAGGGAAAAGACTTTTAGTCTTTAAAAATTTTCAAGTGGCAAGTTCTTTACTGAAAATGAAATAGCACCTCCTTTGTGCAGCAGCTCCGTAGGTCTGTATTCTGGTGAAGTCACATGGCTCGCACGGGAGGATCTGGTGTTTGGTTTCAAAATCAGCTTAGTCGTTAACTGTGGTGCCAGTAGGTCACATCCTGTGGAAAAATCAGTTTGTGTGATCTGTATTTGAACTATTCTAAAGAAGTTATTAAGCCAGCAGTTCAGTTCCTGGTTACAACATAATAATTACGCTTCAGTTTTATATTTAGAACTTGATAGAAAACCAGAATTTAGGAATATTTGTTCCTTTGTTTTTTGGTTTTTTTTTTTTTTTAGACTTTCTTTGGTGGCCCATGGGATCATTTTATGTGTTACTTTTGAATCTTATTTATCTCCTTTAAAATATTAGATGTAAACTTTAAGTTTTGTCTTCAATTTTTCAGAGGAGAGTGTATAGAACAACAACACATGTACCACTGGAACTGGGACAGATCATGGACTCAGAAACATTTGAAAAATCTCGTCTCTATCAGCTGGACAAAAGTACTTTCAGCTTTTGGTCTGGCCTCTATTCAGAGGTTGAGGGCACTGTAAGTACCCTTCATATGATATTTTTCAAGTACTCGAACTGTGAAATACTGTGGTTCTTAGTGATCCCATGCAGCTACACCACTGGCATTCTGGTATCTTATGGCGAACACTGACATTTATAGTCTGTTTTTGTTTGTGGCTTTATTTGCTACACAAAAAGAAGTAATTATGCAGAAAGTATGCAATTTCTTTCTGCAGTGCTGAGTCATACTGCACAACTACAGTGTTACCTTACATTTTAATTATATTCCATTATAGCTTCTGTTGCAAAATAATTAAGCAGCATGAGAGTTATTTTAAATTGTTAAAATACAGACTTTTCCCTGTGTTTGGAAGAATGCTGCTACTTTCATTTTTAGATAAATTTAAGTAGAAGGTGAAAAAGAGCAGCCTGTGAGAACAGGGAGTGTACTAATGGATACTTCTGAAGTATAAGAAGAATTACGCTGGGCAAATAATGTTCACTTATTTGAAAAAACAGAACCTTTAAGTTAAAACAAAATACTTATGTGTATGATTTACACACAGAAGAGAAGAGAAGCCTCTTCTAACTCACTACTGAAATGCATTGCTCATAGTACCCCAAAAAGGAATCCTGAAGTGCCTGGCATTGCAAAGTAGAATTGAAATATGATCCTACTTCATGATGAACCTAAGGAAGCATAAATGTCAGTTATAAAAGATAATGAAAATAGGAGTGTAAAATAGAGTCAGTCATGTAACTGTAGAACAATGGTGTAAACCCAGTACTCAGAGATGTGTGATACCTCTTAACTTTCACATTTCCTGGTCTCCTTTGTGCTGCTTAAAGATTTACTTCATTTCCTTTTGTATGAACTTGTAAGAAGGATGTTTTGTCAGTGCAATCTGTTATATTCTTCTTGTTGGGATTTTCAGTATGCTCAGTAGAGGTCGAGACAATTTTTGTATGAGTTTGAAAAGCTTTTGTGTTTCTGACTGGCTTTGGAGGCAGTATTTCATTTGGAAGTCAAAGCTGCTTTCTGGCAGTGGGTTGGTGGGTAAGGTGAGCTGGAACCGCCTAGCAAGTGCAGTGAGTGAAAAGGTTCTGAAGCTTTTTCTTGATTTCAAGAACTTTAGCCAAAGCAGGTTCCTTTGTTGTTTCTAAAGAAAATATACATGATTGGAATGAGCGTTTTTTGCCACTGAATTTAGTGCCCTGCTATTCAAAGACTTGAATCAGCAGTCTGTGCTTATCTTCATCTGGGCCTACTGTTGTTACTGTTGCCCAAAACATTGTAGCTACTAAATAAGAGAGACATCAATTTGCCAGATGGACTGTTAGATGAATAAAGAACTGGCTGGATAACTGCATACAAAGAGATAAAGCAGTGGAAAGCAGTGGTGGCTCTCAAGGGTCCGTATCTGGGTGAATGCTGTTTAATGTCTTCAGTGGGACTGAGCGTCCCCTTGGCAGGTTTGCAGCTGACACCAGACTCAGTGGGGCAGCTGATGGGCAGGAGAGACGAATGCTGTCCAGGGTGACCTTGATAGGCTGAAGGAATGGGCTTGTATAAACCTCATGGAGTTCAACAAGGCTGGGTGTAAAGTGCTGCACCTGTCTCGGTTCAATCCACAGCACCAGTGCAGGCTGGGGGATGAGTAGATTGAGAGCAGCCCTGCAGAGAGGGACTTCAGGGTCCTGGTAGATGAGAACTTGGACATGAGCTGGCAACGTGTGATTGCAGTCCAGAGAGCCAGCCATGTGCTGGGCTGATCCCCAGCAGCATGGGCAGCAGGGTGAATCTGCCCCTCTGCTTCACTAAGGTGAGACCCCACTTGCAGTGCTGCCTCCAGCTCTGGGGTCTCCTGTGCATGAAAGACACAGACCTGTCAGAGTGGGTCCAGAGGAGGCCACAGAAATGGTCAGAGGGCTAGAGCACCTCACCTTCAAAGACAGGCTAAGATAGTTGGGGTTGTTGGGAGCTGGTGGTAACCCACAAAAGGCTGTCTCCTCAATCATCAAAACTGTAGACCATTTATACATATTAGCAAACAAAATTGTGGTTCATTGACTAAAATTTACGTAGTTCTTTTATTAATTAGTATTCTACCTTCTGTTGGTTAAATGATTCTTTCGCTTCTCATGCTAATTCTCAGTCTTTCTCTGTGAGTCGGTGGGTTTCTTGGGTCGGTGGTCCATGAGATCTGCCCCTGCTGGAATTACCTGTTACCCAGTCAGAGCTGATTTCAGCACAGTTGCTGAACTGGCTTTCTTAGTTTCTTCCTTAACTTGGGGGTTCTGCCAAATGTCCTTGTGGTTCAGAAATTCAGCATTCTCTCCTGTGTACATCCTTCTGCCTAGGCTTTGGTAACTTTTCCCTGGGGCTGAGATTATTAAACTGTGTTAAGCCCCAGACTTTAACAAGGCAATTCTACAAACAAGTAATTTATAACAGCTGGACATCATGGGGAGGCCTTAAGAGTCATTTCCAGTACCTAAAGGGGTTCCAAGAGAGCTGGAGGGGGTCTTTGAACTAGGGCCTGGAGTGACAGGACAAGGAGGGATGGCGTCACACGGACAGAGGACAGGATTAGCTTACTGGGAAGAAATTCTTTCCTGTGAAGGTGGTGAGCCCCTGGCACAGACTATCCAGAGAAGCTGTGGCTGCCTTATCCCTGCAAGTGTTCAAGATCAAGTTGTATGCGGCTTGGGGCAGCCTGGTCTAGTGGAAAGTGTCCCTGCCTGTGGCAGGGGAATTGGAACAAGATGATCCTTAAGGTCCCTTCCCACCCAAACCATTCTGTGATCTTTAAAAGTTCCTGCTTACCCAAACCATTGGATGATTGTGCTTGCCTGTGTAGGAAAAGCATAGCTTTTGCTTTCTTTTGTGACATTTTCTTTCTTTTCCATCCCTGTTTCTGTAATAACAGTTCCACAATTATTTTGGCAGCTGATTGATTTATTAAGGAAATTAGTGCATCCAGCTGTCTTCCACACCTGAGCCACAGAGTCCAGACTATGCTGTTGGTTTCTAAGCAGCAGCTAAAGTCAGTTACTAAGTCAACGGGCATCTTTGTATGTTGTTCCACTGTTTCAGCTGTGATGGTGATAGACAGCCTGAAAACAGGTATGTCTCAAACTGCTGCAGCCATTAATGAATTGGTTGTGTTGCAGTGATGCTGATGTACAAAAGCCAAGTGAAAAACCATGGAATATGTGAGTTAAAGCTTCAAGCTAATTATTTGAGTACTGGCCTTAATAAACAAGTTTTGGAGCAGCCTGTTTCCACATCCTTCCCTTGGGTCACAACAGCCCCAGGCAGTGCTCCATACTGGGGGCAGAGTGGCTGGAAAGTGGCCCAGCAGGTAAGGACCTGGTGATGCTGGTCACCTCATAAACATGAGCTGGCATGTGCCCAGGTGGCCAAGAAAACCAGGGGCATCCTGGCATGTAGGGGGTCAGTCTCTTCTTCTCCCAGGTAACAAGCGACTGCACCGGAGGAAATGGCATCAAGTTGTGACAGAGGAGGTTTGGATTGGGTATTCTATTTCTTAACTGAAAAGGTGGTCAAACACTGGAACAGAGAATGAGAGGAAACGGTATCAAGTTAAACACTCCTCCAGGGGACGTTTATCTGGGCTGAGAAATTTCTCCAGTCTGCCCAGGGCAGAGGTGGAGTCCTGGAGGGATTTAAAAGATATGTGAATGGGACATGGGTTAGTGGTGGGCTTGGCAGTGTTGTGTTGGACTCAATGATCTTAGAGTGATTTTCCAACCTAAAAGTTTCTATGATTGTATTCTGCAAAGTATCCACTTTGCATGCCCTCATGTGTAGGGTACATACAGCTTTTTCTCTACATGTCTGTGATGGTAAGTTATTGTTCCTGTCTGTGATGCTGAGGTGTAGCTTTCTGTTTCTCAGAATCTCCCGCGTTTATCAGATTCCGTCTGAAGTGAGGTGGCCTTCACTGTCTGGGTTTGTTACTTTTTTTGAGCATGAAATACATGCTTTATTGGCTTTGGGCACTGCCTGAACTGGAAAGAGGCTGTTGTGGCCAAAGTTGATGAAACTGAATGCCAGTTTTGCAAGCTTTTGCCTTTAATAGGTTGAAGTATGACTCATTAACCCAGCAAGTTAATTGAAGAGGAGGTGCTGTGTTAGAGTTACTAGAATGCTTTATTTCAGCTGTTAATTATTTGGGTTTCTTTTCAACTAATTAGTATCAAGAACATGCTAATAGCTGTCTTTGGTCAGGATGATACTTCTGGGATTGTCAGGTCTAAAACTTACAGGTAGTCTGTAGAGGAGGAACAAATGTGCTCTTACCTTTACAAAACAAGGGGAGTGGAGCTTCAGTGTTGAGTATTCAATACCACCATGTTATGTTGGAAGAGGGGATGGTTTTCAGCGTGAAAGATGAAGTGGAAGGGTCGTGGCTCTCCTTGGCTGGGGCTGGCGAGAGGAGAGGGTGCAGGGCCGGGGTTCCTGCAATACCCGCACGGCCACTGCCACCTGCCATCACTGCCACCTCGGATAGAGGGAGCCACTCCACCGCAGTTCGGAGCCGCCTCGGACTGCCCTGCCACCGGGAAGAGCGAGCGTGCCCTACACCGCGCCGCGCTGCCGCTGGTACTGCCGTGATGCGGGGTGCTGAGGGGTGGCTGAAATCGCCGCTTTAACCTGAAAGCATCCCCTGCAAGGGATGCCCTGGGGGTGCAGCTCGGCACCTCGCAGGCCGATTTCCTAGCCCCCGTGCCGATGGATGGCACTGAGACAACAGCCCCGCACCCAAGCCAGATAGCTCATATGTTACCAGGAGCAAGGAGCGTGGAGGGCTCTCCGCATGGGTTCTGAAAGGTTTATTCTGAAGGGGTCAGAGGCGAAGAGGCCGAGCAGGCCTCGTGTACAAGCTTATAAGGGGTAACAGAAAGGGGGCTGGCAGAACACCAGCGACCAATTACCTGGGGGCAAGGGGCAGGGGGAAGGCAGAGGGATACAACAACCAGTGGGGAGAGGGAAGGGGTGGAGTGGGGGACCAGGTACCAGACAGGTACTGCCTGATGGGAGAAGAAGTCTTTCCCTGTAACCTGAGCAGGGGGAGCTTATTTGTTCTCTGAGCTGACCCACCAGTGCAGGGGATCTCCTGGACCAGGGTTTTCTGGCATCCCAGCTTCTACCGCTGCCAGCTCATCCACCCCAACACTGCCGCCCATGGAGAGACGCAACGGGACCCAAGGCCTGCCAAGTGGCGTGGAGTGAGCAGCTTGTCAGCATAGTTCCTTATTAAAACTAGCTCTCCAGGTTTTGTTCAGTCCGTTTTCCGTTGTTTCCAGGCTGGCGGGAGGTGGTTGAGCTGCAAGATCCTCTCTGGCGTGCTGCCGTTGTTCTCCTGGGTGCTGCGTGCCAGGCAGTGTAGGGACAGCCACCATTTTGCCTTTGAGTGGAAACAACGCCAGGCTCGCTCTCTTCAGGAAGCAATTTTGTTTGGTCGTAAATACCGTTGTGGGTGGAGCACTCTCTTTTGTGCCCTCTTTTATTGATACTGCTGTATTTATTCACATTGTTCTTTGTTTTCTCAGCCCACAAGGTCCAGCGCCGAGGTCCTCTGCCATCTTATTTTTGCCCTAGGGGGGACCGGGCAATATCTTGTCTTTGTTGGTTAAACCAGTTCTCTCTTTTGTACAGTTTTCTTTTTAGCGTTGTGTTTACTGCTGTTTTCTTTAGTAAATTGTGACTCTAATGTATAATCACTCTGAGTTGTTCCCTTCCACTGTTGAAAGGGTACAGTTTAAGTGTCCTTAATTTCTCTGCTGAGCTTTTAAAACTGCCGCACTTGCTTTGGTCCTTTCCATCTCCTGCTGACACTGAAAATGCACCCTAACAGTTAGGTTGTAAGAGTAAGCCTTTTCTAAATAAATAAATAAATAAATAAATAAATAACCCCCTGGTATTATCAATATTGGAAGGCTGCTTACTTGAAAACTGATTTTTTAATATATAGTGATGCATCACTTGCTAAGAAAGCCAACATGAAATATTTACAAGTTGAGCTGTGTAAGAAATGCTGCCAGGCCTGGCCGTGAGCTGCAGTGAGCACTTGCTTCAGTAGCTCTAGCCTGGGCATTTCTTTGATGGTGGTGTGTCACAAATGTTCACTCCTTGTTCCCTGGCAGCCAGTATGTCAGGAGACATTGGAAGCAGGCACAAGGAGGAGACCATGAAGCTTTCTTCAAAATGGCTGTAGCAGCGCCAATAGAGAAAGTGAAATTGGGGCTTTTCTCTGGGCAGGGAACGCAGGTGAACCTCTGCTCTAGGAGAGGAGGGTGACTCCTCTTCAAGACAAGAGGCTGCAATATGGATATATGTATGTGGTTGTATAACCACAGGGCACACAAGCTTTAAGGTCTTCTGAAGATATACCTTATGTCTGAGCCAATAAAGCAGCAAAGTTTACAGAAAATAGGCTTGGAAATATGCTAGTGTTTCACAGGAAGAAAAAAACAACCTGCTCTCTACTTGTGTAAAGTAAAAATTAACTATTGCCAGATATTCCAGGCTTGTTTTATCACTTCTTAAGATCAGAGGGGTGGCACAAAGCTAATTATAAAGCTTCTCTTACTCACTCTTAAAAGGTTCTTACCATGCTGAAATTTTAGTAGACTAAGATGACAGTGTGTTTCATAGTGTCTCTGTGGTATGTGGTTTTGTTTTCAAGATGATTCTCCTCTGTGGAGGAATTCCTTTTCTCTGGAAACTGTCTGGTCAGATCGCTGGTCATGCTGGGTTTGGACCAGAATATGAGGTAAGTAGGCTTTAAATTTCTATGAAAGTATTTGGTCCCTACTGCAATAATAATTTTTATTTTTAAATTGGTATTTAGTTAAAAGTGAGATTTAGCTAACCTATAATATAGTAAAAATAACAGGTATTTTCTGGTGCACACAATGCCTCTGTGATTCTGAGAACTGGTAACAGTAAATTAGCTTGCTTTTAAATTAGCTTACTAATTAAAACAGCCTTATATGTTAAAAGCAAAGTCTGATATCTGCTTGAGTCAAATGAGGTGGTGGGCTGGGTTTTTGGGAGCTCTTTATTTGGGTGTTTTCTTTTTACTAATCCTAGAATTGATCTACCTGCCCACTAAAAGGGTAAGAAGTTTGAGGCTGCTGCTTATGTTGCCTTTGTGCTGTGGATGAGGCACGTATCCAAATTTGTGTTCCAAATCCTTAGTAAGCTATTATAGTGAGCAATAATCTAATCATCATGAACAATTTAATTCTGTTAATTTATCTAGCATCATCTTCTAACTGGTTTCAGTTAAACCACTAACCTAAAAGCCGGTTTTAACATCCAGAATATTTGTTAGTATGGGTCTGTAAATATCAGGTGGTTTTGTTTTGTTTCATTTTGTTTTTTAGATTGTTCAATCATTGGTATTTCTGCTGCTTGCAACACTCTTCAGTGCAGTGACTGGTCTCCCATGGAGTTTATATAATACATTTGTCATAGAAGAGAAACATGGCTTCAATCAACAGGTATTGCAGAGAGCATTTGTGTTGACCTAATGGGTTCAGATTGATTAGGTAGATTGGTCTGTCCACATCTGTGCCAAAGATCATTAGTTTTAGGGTCATTTCTACTCACACTGTGTAAAAATCAGTTTTATCAGTGGCTGTTGCAGGAGTGCCCATGCACCAACAGGATCTCTGTGAGCCCATGCCTCTGAGCATAGAAATGTGTGTTCTAGGGGTGGGACAAAGAATGTTTCATGCGTCAGCTGTTAATTTTTGGATGAACCCTTCATATGCCTTTCCTGAGAAGTTTGGAATATTTGCTTGATAGGGGCACCCCTGATTTATGGTCAATGACCAGGTGAAAGGAAACCAAAAAATTACTTTCCTTCTCATTTTGTTTCATTTATTGATTTCTTAAATCAGTCTTTACTAGATTGGAGAATTCAGCTCTTCATTTGTACCTATGTTAGGTACCCATATGATATCAGCCCTGGTTTTCTTAATTGCTTTCACCAACTTGGCTTCACTTGTGTCAACATTAGTTTCTCATGAGAAGAGATACTCTTTCTGAGAGAAGAACCTCAATCTGGGGCCCATCATTAGCCATTTCATGCCAGAGCATAAGATTTGTTTTCTGCTTTTGGACCCAGCTGGTGTTGTCTACAGTACTTTCTGTTCCAAGTCTACTAGGAAGTTGTTGTTTGGCTGGTTTGTGTGGTTGGTTTTTTTGCAGTAGAATGAAATTTAGATGGGTAGCAGATGTGGTTCATTTTAATATCAGTAGAGATGCTATTTGGCAGTTTCATCTTCCAGTCTCTATGGAGGCAGCAAGACTGAGAAGTGAATACTAAAGAAGTGAAATCAGTTTGTTTCTAAACTCCTTATGTTCATGATAGATTGATACATTGATGTTTCTTATTCCTTTTTATAAACAAGAAAGGAAATAAGTAATGGAAAGGGCTTTAAATGCACTGATCCAGTTTGCACCCTTTAGAACAGAAATGTGTTGATCCTGACACATCTAGAATTATTTTGGTTCACATCAATTTATTTAGTGGCATACTGTTTTCCTTCCAGGGAAGACCAACTATGAAAATTCTCACTGCACAGTTTTGCTGTTAAATCTGCGTGTTCCCAGAAAACTGCAAGGCTGGTTTGGCTGTGTGTCCCCCCCACCTCTGATGTTTCAATACTGTGTCAATGGCAGCTTCAGCTCCAGCTCCAGGCTCTGGGAAGGAAATCTGAGGATTGTTCTAATTAGTCATAAACCTTGAGTTTGTGACCAACTCAGAACTCCATTTAGCTCTCTAGTCTTGTGTAAAAACCTTGTGCTTCTAAAAACTCATGTGTGACTTTTTCTCACAAGTAAGGAGATCCTCACTGTCAGACTGAGGGTGCCCATGGGCATTCATGTGGTTCCCCCCAGGTGGTTCTGAGATACAGTCCTGGGGGGATCCTAATCCCTTCTGCAGACTTGAAAGTAAGCACACCAGCAGGCTAGCATCCTGCTCCTAGCAAGGAAGGAATGTTCCCGTGTTTCCGGAGCATGAGTCAATCAATCTTTTCTCCATGGGAAATATCTGTTTAATATATTTTGGTTGTTCTCTGGCTATCACTTGTTCTGCAGTCGTCAAAAGTTGTAAAGGCTGGCAGAGTCCTAAGTCTTGCAGTGTGCTTAGCCTGGCATAGCCTAGCCATTCTTTTGACATTCAGAATCCTTAAACACAGGTCAAATGCCATCTCTCGCTCTTGTCTCTCGTATCAGTCCTTAGTGGTCACATCAGGCCTACACCTTGATTGCTTCTCCTACCTTAGGGAGGCGTGAGTTCCATCTTGGTGCAGAATCTGCAAGCCCTTTGTGTCCAGCACACAAAAGTTCAAAGACTGTCAGTAGGATTAGAGCCAATCGGCACAGTAGCTGATGGATGGAGAACCTGATTTGATCAGGCCCTGCCTCTCTGCAGAAGGAAAGTGTCAAATACTGCACTTGGCAGCTTGGGCTTCCTTAAAAGTGCCTTGAGAGCTTTCAGAATCCATGTGGTTTCATTGCTGTTTTAGGCAAGGAAAGCAATATTCTGGGTGTATCAGAACATTTACTTCTGAGAGCTGTGCTCTCTGCGTGCTTCACTGTTGTCAGTGCCTAATCAAACAAGAAAAGGAAGACTTGGTACTGACACCCATGGAGATTAAATGCTTGACTGAGCTACCTCATGATCTTTTTACAAGGGGTTTTTCATGGCAGTGGTCATCATGCTGAGAGCTAAAGGCTGAGTCCATGTCTTAGGTACCAGATGTCTTACAGTCAAATCTCCATCTTCCATTTCAGGATGATGGGCTGGGTCCCTTAGTGAACAAGCCAGATTCATACCTGGTACCAGCCCAGACTTTGGAATTTCTAGCAGTGATTCTCAGCTGATCTTCAAATAGACTCTTCCTTCTGTAGGAGTGGCTTGCTGAAAATGAGGGTTTTTCTCAAAGTCACATTTGCCTTAGGAAGCAAGAAAGAGACTCGGGAAAGATGAAAGACACCATGCAATTTGCTAGCTCTCCTCCTCCTAGATTGTGGAGCTGGAAGGAAAGAGAGATTTAAAATGAAAAGACGAGCTAAACGGATTGTAGTTGACCTGTTTTTCTTTCCGGACGAGTTCTTTAAAGTAGAGTGGGCTTTTCAGTACAGCCTTGTTTGAAAGATCTTTACATACTAATCCTTTAGAGTTTGATGGGTGTCTAGTTATGTTGCAGAGTCACTAGATCAGATTCATTCAGATAGACGTCTTTGAAATTTCTATTGCTTCTGTTAAAGTTATGCTAATTTTAAAAACTGAGATAGCTGCTTGGTAGTAACTGCGTGTCAGTGGAAGCTTGGAGTAAAATGCCCAATGTATTGCTGAAAATCTGTAATAGGATTTCTGTATATTTCCAGTTAGGGCAATTAGCTTAATGGTAACTGAAAGTTAAGACAAAGTGGGGCAGCTGTTCAATGAAAGAGAAAACATTTTACAGAAGCAGTGTTTCTTTGAGAGTTTCTTATTTTCTAAGAATCCATAATGTGTGGGATATAGATTGGTAAAGGAAGTAAGGGACAGATAAGCTTAAATTTTTCCTTTCTCCTTTAATGAATGTGCGACATAAAAGAATGCTTTGGATCAGGCCTTACTAAGGAAGAGTGCATCTGCGTGGGCTTGAGTCCGTGTGGTTGTAAAGAGCTACTTAGGAGAGCTCATTTTTGACTGACTCTGATTTTTTTATGATGCTGGCATTGCTGTTTTGCCATTTAACTGAAGGGATCAGTTCACCAACCAGAATGGCATATTAATATTTACATTGACATATTACTGATATAATTTATCCTTTCTTTACAGACGCTGGGATTTTTTTTTAAGGATGCTGTCAAGAAGTTTGTTGTGACTCAATGTATTCTGTTGCCAGTGACATCCCTTCTGCTTTACATTATTAAAATAGGGGGAGACTACTTCTTTATCTATGCCTGGCTCTTCACGTTAGTTGTTTCCTTGGTGAGTATGAGATGTTTGGGTTTCTTCCACACTCCAGCTTACTGGCATGGAACAGCTGAAAGGAAATGAAGAAAAATCTAAATCTCCTGTGAATTTTAATATCTACAAACTTTAACAGAGTGTCTTGCTCTCAATGTACTTGTTCAGGAATAATAGCTCATATTAGTTGTCCACATTAATGTCATATATGTTTAATCTATTTAATACTGAAGTGTCTTCATCAATTGAAATATAATCACTGAAAAAGTTTTAGAATAGGTACTAGAAATACAGCAGTGTGTGGTGATAGGTTTTCCTTTCTCTTAAATATAGAAAGGGCACAAGGACAAGTGCCAGCAGATTGGCAAGACAAAGCAGATTGTGCTTTGATCAGTGGTGTTTCCATTGGGTATTTCTTATAGGTTATTGCACAGCCCTCAGCACATTGCTTGGTATTAAGGGAAGTAGCAGTGTTTCATTTTTCTGCTTGTATAGCTGCTTTCATACACTGAATTGTAGCTGATGTTTTTAGGGCTTATATAAAATAACATTTTGTCTGTATCATAAGTATTTGATACTTTCTGTTGTTACTCTGAGGGCTGTATTTTTTGTCTCTTTCAGCATAATGCTCTACTACCTTTTTGCTCAGTATACAGACAGTGCTCACCCAAGGTGGAAATTACAAAAGTACTGTTGTATACAGTCATTCATTTTTAGATTTAAAAAGCACTTTAACAAGTAAAAGAATTAATGACTATGTTACAGTGATGTAATAAAACCTGCCATGTCAGCCTAGCAGTAAATATGGGTCAGTCAATCCCTAATTCTCAGCTGAAGTTCAGGCTTCCGGGTTGAAGTAGAGTGCATGATCAAGAAAATTTTTAGGTATATTTGTATAGGAAGTCATGATAGTTTTCTGTCTTAAGTTTCTCATTCATGACTTAAGTAAGTGTTGCTTTTTATCTCTATTTTCTCCCTGCTTCTAGATTCAGATCACTTTTATAGCTTTCTTGGACTGTAGATTTGACAGATTTCTCTCTAAAGCAGAGGCATTGGCTGGCCACATCCATACAAAAATGTGATGACAATGCTATGTGGGAGGCCACTGCAACTAACACAGAAAAAACTGATTTTCCACTTGCATAATCTGATAGCTGCATTGATTTTTTCAAATATGACAGCATGGAAGGAACTGTGGCTCATTTTGAGTCATGACTGCAAGCTTTTTCATAATCCTGTTTTTGTGGGATACAGATCTCATTATCTGAATTGTACTTGTTGTGTACTAGTATTTTTGCTTCACTGATGCTTAACATGTAACTGAAGAAAAACCTGTGTGGGTTAGTAGATTTCTGTATGCCCACTAACTCTGGCACAGTGCAGTCCACCAGCATGTGTTTCTAAGGAGCTTAATGACAATAGTGCAGTAGCACAAGTGCCCCACTTAGGTGGTAAGTTCAGCTTAAGATTGCTACTTTTGACTTCTTTTAAGCTTTTGTTTGTTGGCTTAATTATACAGTGTTTCTGTTGTTTTGTTATACTGGCTCCTGCTTTTTCTAGTCCAGGCGTCCTTATGCTGACATCTTCCCTATTTTTTTGGGGGTGTTTTTTTTGTTGTTTTTTTGGTTTTTTGTTTGTTTTTTGTTTTTTTGTTTTTGAATGCATTTTGAAAAATCACAGTGTTAGGTGTCAAAAATGCCAGGTCACATGTATTGAAATTACTATAACAGAAAGATTTGTTCAGACAACAGTTCTTAAGGAGCTGGTTTTTTTCTTGCAAGCTTAGATCAGCAGCACACTCTTAAATCCTAACTCATCATTTGAGCTACTTCTCTCTCAATTTGCATGAAACAGTTCATACTTACGGACTTTTCCAGTGTAGTCTTATTATTTGCAAAATTGGATATTAGTTCTTTATGTGATATCCAGTTCATATGGTAAGTGTTTAGTCTTAAAGGCTTTAAAGACTTGTTTTTTCATAGAAGGATTAAGTTGAAATTTCAAAATAAGTGGTAGTTTCAGGATGAAAGATACAGAATTTTCTGTAATGGCCTGCCCTCATTTATACACTGAAAGTGAAAAGATTTTTTATCTTCCCTCATACCAGTCGTTGACTGTATTTATCCTTGCTATCTTTTCTTAAAATATGGATTGTAAAAAATATTGCATGATCTCATAGGAGAAACTTTCTGAATGCCCCTTTTGTAGTCTTTAACAAGCAGTTTGAGTAGAAGGGTGTAGGTGAGCAGTACCAAGCACTAAATTTCAAGGTGAGAACCAGAACATACGCAGCTGAAGCTGCATTTCTCTCTCTCACTTTCCTATCACAAACTAGTATTTTATTTTTGCTCTGCCTGCATCTTCCTGTTGAGCTGTCCACATAGATTTTGTCCTGAGGTGCTACAGATACTTTAGAACCTGATGTAACAGGGTTTGGTCTATCTTTTATTCCACAAAAGCTAGAAAATAAAACATCTTGACAGAGCTGCAAACTTCTGTACTGGAAGAATACTTAGCATTCTTGGCTCACTCTTCTCCTCTGGGCCCCCTCCACCCCTAAGGGTTGAGTGCATGCCTAGACAATTGGTGTGTTGACACCTCAACTTTATAGTGTTGCAACTTTATAGGGCTTCAGGCCTTAATGTGTTTGAACAGCCTTTGACATGCAAAATCATCCAAAGAGGTATTAGATTTCCCTTTAGAGTTTGGTTTAGGGAAAAATTCCAGTTCCATAACTTCGTAATCAGAGTTAGAGTTTCACCTTCCTACTATCTGTTATGCCTGCTGATACCAAGGCATTACACGAAGATCTGAGATAAAATCCTAAAATTAGTCCCCACATGCTATATAGTCTGAAACGTTAGTCTGGACTGAAAAGCTGATTTCTACTCTATGAAATACTCTCCTACACCTTCTGCAAAATATCTGCAGAGGTTTTAGCCGCTAAAAATGACAGCAACAAAAATAACTTATTTTTAGTGATGTTTCATATTGATGCCCTCACTTGCTGTGACTTCACAAAAGTCAGTTTTTCTGATTTTTGATTTCATTGGACTTTTTCAATAGTGCACACACTGTCAGAAGTCCAGGTACTTGTTTTCAGTGAAGTAAAACGTATCAAGATAATTTTAAAGTTAATGTTGATGTCCATTTGCCTCTCATGTCCTGTTCCTTTTTCACCAAGTAGAATTTAAACTTTTAAAATAAATAAATAAAAATAATTTTGTGCAGATCCAGAGTGTGAGGAAAGGGAGTTCAGCTTACCTTTCCATCACATTATTCTAGTTCTGGCTTTCTCAACTGGGCCGCAGCTGATGCCAGTTTGAAGAGATGGAGGGGCATCTGCAGTGATGGTTTTATGGTTTTGAGTCAAAGCTGTTAGTCATTGTGGAACCAGAGGCATAAGGCAGTCAACTGCCTTAGCCCTGCAGACAGCTGGGAGATGGAAAGAAAACGGGACATGAAATTTCTTGCCTCTCTTTAGACAGTTGCTTTGCGAGTTAGCAGGAATTAGTCCTGCTTCTTCTATCTCCTGGTTTCTTCATCTCTGCAGCCGAGTATGAAGCACTTCAGAGCTTTCCAGGATTGGTGAAGTGCGTAGAAGTGACAACCTGTCACTGATGAGTCCCCTGCTTCCAGCTGCCCAGCTGCCTGTCTTCTGCACTGTTCACACTAGTTCCACTGAAGTGTGTAGGTGGTTTGTGCACCTGCCTCTGCCCCATCGTGTTGCTGAACTGTGGACTGGCCACCAGACAAAGTAGCCCATAGAGAGCCTGGCCATAGATCCCACGTCATACAGGACTTTGTTTTATCAAGTGTTTTTTCTGAAATTGTGCCCTCTTTTTGAAGTTTTTGCTCCACCTTTAGTACTAAACACATTTGCATGCCCTCTTCTTAATATCTGCATGTGTTTGCAGGTGCTTGTTACAATCTATGCAGACTATATTGCACCTTTGTTTGATAAATTCATTCCACTTCCGGAGGGAGAGCTCAAGCAACAAATTGAAACAATGGCAAAGAGCATTGACTTCCCATTGACTAAGGTGTATGTTGTTGAAGGTGAGGTTTTGTTGGTTTTTTTTTCTTTATAAAAAGGCCTTGTAATTTTAAATTTGTGGGTTTTTAGCATTGATTGTGGATGCTGTAGTAGGGCAGTTGCTTGCATTGCTCAGATACTGCAATACTTGCCAATATCTGTAGCATTTTCCTGGTCTTTTTCCTGAAGCTCAGTGCACAGCCTGAACTCAGCCTCTGGTTGGAAGCATTGTGCTGGGTTTGTGGAATGGAAATATGCAGCTTGGTCAAGTCTGGAAGCACAAAAGTAGTCAAGATTACAATTTTAGAACTGTGAAACAAAGGGAATAGCTTTTTAATTTTTCGAGTCTTAGTTTAGACTTAATTGTCTCAAAGTCCTTGGTAAAATAGTTGAAAAAGTATTGAAAATTAAAAATACCTATTTCTTAAAATGTTCACAGGGATGGTTTCTTATGCTGTAGCTGGATAGTCTCACACCTACTTGAGACTAATTCTTTTAACTTTCCAATACTGAATTTCTCATCTTTTTTTCTCAGTTCATGGAATATAACATGGAGCATGCCAGCTGCCATGTCACTTCAATTCCATGTTCATGGAGTGCTTTACTGTTTGACTGTTTTTCCACTATTACTTATTTTGCTCCAGTCTGAACTTGATTTCAGAGGCTTTCCCAAATTTTGTTTTGGTTTAGTGTCCCACCTGTGAGGCTCAGAGGTGTTTTTTATTGACTTTGTGAAAGCAGTATGAGATGGCATAAAGACCTAAAATGGCAGAAGCTTGCTGTTGGAGAGGGTGGTGAAGGCTTTATCTAGCCTAGAAGCTGAGACTCAAAACTTTGGACTGGTCAAATCCTGCCGGTGTTCTGCCTCAGAACCCCTGATACACTTGGGGCACATGAAATGCTTCTCTTTTCAAGCCGAGCTAAAGCTTTTCAAGCTTGAGAGTCAGTGCAGGGGTTTGCCAAACAGGTACGGTTTTTCCAAATGCATTGCTGGCAGTATCCCAGTTTTTAACAAGGTAAAAGTACCGTGAACCAGTTGTTGGTACTGCTGCCCCTGTGCAGTGTCCTGCATTGGCTTCTGCAGCATGTCTGCTTAAGTGCAGGGAGCTGCAGTGGAGGCTGCCAAAGCTCCAAATACCACTCCCCTCACTGCCCCTCTCTCCCCTTTTTCTTTTTGTAGCATTCTTAAGAGTGTTGAGCCAGCACCATTCCCTTTTGACATGGGAGACTGAATGTGGGAACATCTTTTTACTGGTGTTTTTCTGCACTCTGTCTTGGCTCTTCCTGCTCCAGAACTGACTTCTTGGTAAAATGTGCGACCAAGTCCTTTACTTTCAGGGTTCATTCTGTAAGAGGCAGATTACAAAGGTTCCTTCTCTACCAACATTTAGTGAATGATGAAGATTTTTATTACACACAGATGAAACCTTGCTATTCTGTGGGTGTTCGCATTTCTTCACTGGGAAGGGACCAAATGCTGAGGCGTCATACTCTGACCAGTCTCTTCCTCTGTTAATCTGTCGTGGTTTGATGCTGAAGGTCACAAAGACCATCTACAGGTTGGCTTCAAATGTAACAATAGATATTTATGCTCTAAGGGGTTTATGCAGTTCATTCATTTATACTGAATGTTTTAAGGCAAATGCTTCCAACTTATCCTTTGCTGCAAAAAACGCAGGGGAATCCACATCTGCTCTCATGGAGACATCTTTCGGTTGTGATGTTGCAACAACTGCTGTCCATAAGCAAAAATAAGCTTTTTAGTCAACTGTAACTGTCAACATTCCATGGAAAGAGATGGTCCTAGGTGTATTGACGGTAGAAACAGTCCATGACTGACCTGATGTAGATAAAGGTAGCTGTAAAAAATGGCCTATTGCAAACAAAAACAGTATTGAGGGACTGTGTTACCTGTAGTCCATATCTTCTCCTTATCTGTTTCTAAAGTCTTCATATTTATCTGTTTCCATTCATCTTTGCTGGCACATTTGAAAGAATTCTGCATAATTTGGCACAGGTTCTTTGCCTGAAGCACTGTCAATGCAGAATGCTCTTTCCACTCTAAATCTGAAATTGCAATAGGATTTGCTTTTCTTCTTGGACATTAGATGTTCGAGACTGCTCTTACGGTTTTAGTGCTTTTAGTGATTACATACAACATTTCTATTGGCGTCATCATTACTTTGATTTTAGAATATGCTTCACCTTGCAAACAGATCTGCTTGAGTTTGTCTGCTGTTCATTTGGGGACTTTGAGAATTCCTCTGCAAGAATCTGGTCTATGTTATACTGTACAGACTTCAGTATGTGGGATTATTCAGATCATGGTCTTTAAATTTTCCCCATCAGGTTCTAAGCGTTCTTCCCACAGCAATGCTTATTTCTATGGATTCTTCAAGAATAAGCGGATAGTACTCTTCGACACACTCCTGGAAGACTACTCTGCTTTGAACAAAGAACCAGCAGAAGGAGAAGGTGGTGAGAATGAAGAAACAAAGTCTAAAACCAAAGTGAGTTTGTTTTCCATTGTGTTATTTATATTAACTTCTTGATGAGATATCCCCTTGTGTTTTCTAATGTATTTTAAAGGTCCCGAGTAAGTTGCTAAAACCCAAACCTGAAGGATTTCAACACCAAAGTATGCCTGGTTTGCTAATTGGAATTTCTGGGGCTGTGTGAGTTGTGCAGATAGCACCAGGGAGTGTAAAAATCCGCAGAGGCTTTAGCAAAACATTAGTTCCCTGCATGTGAAAACTAGACCTTCCTTTTAATTGTTTAAATAAGGGACCTGTTCAGGGTTTTAGTTCATCGTCTCCTGGGATTGCCACACCAAAGCTTTCCTTTGAAGGAAATACTTTTAATTATCAGTGTGTCATTTGTGTGCCTTTTATTGCATGCAGAGTTTTTGGTGCAGGAGGCACACCGCACAAACAGATTGCACATGTGCATCCTCCCATGCCCCAGTCAAGAACAGGATGGTGGCCTGGTACTGGCCTCTCCTTTGATGTGCAGCTGCACATCATGAATCTGCTGAAAGAGCTGTTGTGGCCTCAGAAGAATATGAAGATTACTAAAGCTAATGGAATACTTTCTGAAAAACCTGAAGAAGTAATTCTGAGAAAAACAAATGTCTAGACTGTTGTTCAGTCCAGCTTCTGTTCCTTGACACCATGTTAGTGGTGCCCAGAGTTTTGTTTGGCAAATACTGCAGGAGTGGGTGATGAGAGGAGGGGATGTTGAGCTCACCTGATCTAGTCATGAGAGTCTGTGTTCCATTTCAAGGTTCTTCAGCCTTTGTGTTTGCTTCTGACTTGCTAATGGATGTTTGAATGTGCAGATGTCCTTCCTAATTATAGCTTTAAGGCATGTCTTAGGGCTTTTTGAAGAGGGCACTTTTTAAAGGAACAGTACTGCCTTGGGAGGAAGGCTACATGTTGAGGGTTGAAGGAAGTAGGAACAGGGCTTTGCTCTCAATTCTTGTCTGAAAGTCTGCAGCTCTGAATACCTGTTTCTAGTGTAATGCTTTGCTTGAGTAAAGAAACAGGATGAAAAGAAGGGATGATAGGAGAAGGCAAATCTTCCAGTGTTCTTTCAGGTTGGCATCAGCATGTCTGCATACACAGAAATAAGAAAACACCACCTCATAGTAGGAATCTTCTTAAACATAAAAGGTTATATTTTTGTAAGTATCTTCATGAAGAAGGCTCAGCAAGAAATTATATGTGTGTTTCTGCTATTAGAAGGGAATGGCCTGATCTAGGGACACTTTAATGACCAAGGAAAAAAATAAATGAGTAAGAAATTTATTTGGTTGTGTTCAGATATACCTGATAATACTTCTGCTTTGTTATTCCCTCAGAATAAGAAACAAGGATGTAAAAATGAAGAAGTTCTGGCTGTACTCGGTCATGAATTGGGTCACTGGAAACTAGGTCACACTGTCAAAAATATAATCATCAGCCAGGTAAGTTATTATAAACTGTTTTTTTTTCCTGGAACATCTGTAATTATAGCTGTTTCCAAATGCCCTCTTCCAGATTTGTTAGTGTACATTCACCTGATATACTTATGCTGTGTGACAGAAAGTTGGTTTGGGTTTTTTTCTTTGCTCTATATACAGTGAACATACACTGGCCTTTCTGTTCCCTCCCTTGCTTCATCTAGTTGGTAGTAAACATCTCAGAAAGCATGTCTACTGCCATTTTAATTCATCTGAGCAGCCTTCTGAAGTTGTGTCATGGTTTATGAATGGTACTCCCCAATTCAGTGCCCCCACCAAGACTTCAAAACCAGTCTCTCACTCCCCTGCTTCTCCCCTTCCCCTCCCCTCTGTTGCAGATGGAAGAGGAGAACTGGAGGCATAAAATGCAAGGATCACTCACTGGTTGAGATAAAAACAGCAATGTGATAAGACAACAAACAATAATAGCAACAATAGTGATGACAGTGGGTGCAAGAAAATAAAGGATTCATACAGAAAAAAACAACCGTACAATAGACAATACTGGACAGCTCGCTCTGCCATGTTTTCTCAACTGGCAGGAACCCCTTCTCCCTGGGAAAGCCTTTCTTCTCCCTATCTCCAGCAATGATGGGAGGTGGTATAGAATAACCTCCTTGTCCTGGCCATGCCTCCTCATGGCTACTGCAAAAATTAACTCTGTCTTGGCCAGAACCAGGGCATTAGCCACCCTTTATTCTATACCATCTATAACGTGCCCAGATCCTACACCTTCCAACTATATCTACACTTAGATATATGTGTATGTATATATATACACGCAAATGCAGCTGTCATTTCTTTAGTTGGTGACTGTACCTCCAAGGTGTCTGTTGAGTTCATTTAGTCTATGGCTGTGAGTTCTGTCAACCTAGGATGTCTTCCAGGGCAGGAGGGCTAGTGTGCTGTTGGCTGGTTGCAAGCTGCATCAGGAACTCACAACTTGTGTATCTGATGTACTCCGTACTCATTGTTCATGGTAGTTATGGCACACAGTGGCAGTGTCATTGAGCAAACAATATTGTATAATTCAACATAACAGACTGTTCACCGAAAAATCAAATCCTCTTGAGGTACACATCATGTTTCACAGAATCACAGAATAAGCTGAGTTGGAAGGGACCCACAAGGATCACCGAGTCCAACTGCTGGCCCTGCACAGCATCCTTTTGCATTACCCACCAAGTGCATCCAGGTCATTGAGCAAAAACAGTCTCACAGATGGGTTTGCCTTTGCTTGATGCAGAGCTAATGCAAACTGTCTTCCCTAACACATT
>VZRR01005367.1:0-15656 GCA_013398015.1 Oreocharis arfaki
CCTGCCGTGGTGTAACAAAATGTCCCGGTGCATCCCCGGACAGCTGTAACACAGCCGCGTGTGTTCTGGAGATGGGCTGTGAGCAGTCTTTCCACAGGGGCCTTAAAGCCACTGTGCCGGCTCCTATTCCTGAAGTGGGGCGGCCTTCCTGTGCCGTGCCACTCGCAGGGCACAAGGAGGGTCGTGGGAGCTGTAGGCACACAGCGTGTTTTGAAGACCAAATGCGTCCCTGGAGAGAGCTGAGACAGGGTCAGGATGTGAGCCATGGAACACTGTGGTGCCCAGCACCAACGTGACAGCCAGCTGCAGACAGGCAGCAAGCAGGCAGTGTCCTGGGGAACAGCACCAGGAAAACCCATTCCCAGGGAGTTCCCATCTGCAAAGCCCACAGCTGGACAGTGGCTCCCCAGCAGCCCAGCTGGAATGAGGCGTCCAACCCCTCCCACCCATCCTGAGAGCCCAGATGCTGACCCTGCACAGGTACAGTCACTGCAGCCAGAAAGTGACAGCCATATCCCTCTTTTGTGGTCCAACAGAGAGTGTGGACACATGTTGGGTCCTAGACCACCAGTGATAACTCTGTTGGTTGCGGGGCTCCATATGGGACCACAGAATGTCCCTCTGCCTGTGCCCTGCACAGTGCAGAGCCCTGGTCTTGGCCAGGTGCTGCATGGAGCCCTTTTGCTGGCGAGGTCCTGTCAACTGGGGCAGGGCTCTCCCTGTGAGAGCTGGTTAGCTGTACTTTCCATCACCTCTGGCAGTACAGGCACTAGGTCTCCTGCTCCTGCTGTATCTCCTGTTCACTTCCGAGTGAGTACAGCCCTCCATCCCACCTGCCCAGGGCCAGGAAAGGGGGCTCCTGCCATATCTCATTTTAAACAGACCCTGCACCCCTCCCCAGTGGCACTATCACTCTGGATGGTGCAGCGGCCAACAGGACACTGTAGCAGCCACAGAGGCAGGGAGGAAAGGCAGATAGCCATGAGAATGCCCCTCAGAAGAGGGGCTGGAAACAGCCCTGCCATGACCCGGTGGCTGCTGGGGGTCTGAAATACGTGTTTGTGTGTGTCCTTGAGGAGCTGGTTCCTCCCTGGGCTTTCCCTTAGAGCCATCGAGACTCTGCCCAGTGCTCCAGCTGCTCCTTCAGTCCCTAGGAACCCTTGGAGCTTTCCCGGGCGCCAGGGACAGGGAAGCGGTGGCTGGTGCTGAGGGATATGAGGGTGGACGTGCAGGTGTGTTGGGAGGTGTATGCACGTCAGGCTGTTCTCGGTGTCTGAGCATCCACCGGCACGCACAACTGCTGGAGCACCATGTGAGCTCTGAGGCAGTGGCGTGTGCTGAGCACAATCTGCGTGCGGAGGTGGATGTTGTGGGGTACAGGCGTTCATGTGCGTGTGAAAGTGAGCGCGGGAGCAGAGACGCAGGGCCGGGGCGGAGCCGCTGCCGGCACCAGGCTTGGCCCGAGCAGCACCAGCAGTGGCTCTCGGCACGGGGATGGAAGTGGCACCCGTCAGCGGCTCTGCCCAAGCAGTACCGGCAGTGCAAGCAAGTGGCACTGACAGCGGCATCGGGCAGAAGTAGCACCAGCCCCAGCTCTGCCCGGGTGGCACCGGCACCAGGCAGTGGCTCTGCTGGAAGGCACCGATGGCGGCAGCAGGAGCTGCCCTCAGCAGGGCGGGAGGCGGCACAAGAGGGGACCAGGTGAGGCCCCGCCAGCGCGGTGGAAGCGTGGGGTCCGGCTTGGAGCGGAGCAGGGCGCTGGGGACCCTGTGCCAGGCTGACCAGCTGCCTCTGGCAAGGCGGGACAGACGGAATGGGCGCGGCGAGCAGCTCTGGGGGCTGGGGCAGCCCCCCGAGCCACCAACATCTGTGCCTGCCACAAGACGAAGCAGTGCTCGGGGTGCCCAGGCTGGGCACTGTGCAGGTCTGCCCAGCAGGAACCAGGTTCCAGAGTAGCTTGGGGGCCCTGCCCTGTGTCCCTGCAGAGCAAATGAGGCAGCTTTCCTGCACGAAACGGAGGCGCCCTCAGCCACAGTACACCCAGAACCAGCCCCGGGCGCATCAGGGAGTGCGGATTGTAGGGTCTCTGTCATCCCCACCCAGCACTGCTGTCTGTCTCCTTACACTACCCTTCTTGACCTTCCCTTGCTACAGGAGTTTGGCTGTCCTGGCCCACAGCATGCCTGGCATGCATGATACGCTGCCTGCCACTACTCAGGCTCTGTGTGGGACTTTTTGTTAACCCCGCCAGCTATGCATTTGAAACAGTTCTCCCAGCCAATACCTTACCAAACCCTCGTTAGCAAAACCAGGTCTCTTGAGCCCCAACTTTGCCATTGACTGGGATCTCATCCCTGAAAATTTTTACTCCTTCCATCACATCACCTCTTCCCCTGCTAGCTCTAAGTAGCAGGTATGGGAGAGGAACCCGGCTGCCCATACTCTCCATCATCCTTCCTGTTGGAGCAGCTGTCCCTTTCACTGTTTCTTGAGGCTATTCAGAACCAAGTGAAACTTGGGAGCATTTACACCCACCTGTTCACAAAAAAAGTATGGGAAAGTTGCAAAAAACTTCCAAGGGCAACAGAGCCATGTGGGTAGGTGGCAGCTTCCTGAGATCCTAAACAGGGACCTGGAGACTTCCCACTCTGCCAGAGATGTTCTGAATGACTCCATGAGCTAACCCAACCCAGTCTGAGTGCCTACAGCCTCTTCCAGACATGACTGTCAAGGCACATTTGGAAAACTACTTCAGGTAGTATTCAAGTATCAAACAGCATTGGGCTGAGGCTATGCAAACAGGCCCAGCCTTTAGAGAGCTGCCCAGCTGTGCCCCCAGAAACCACTGCTGTCCTCCCCCAGTAAAGCAAAAGACAACCCAGCATGCAAAACCAAGAACAGCCTCTCTGTGAGAGAGCACAGAATCTTAGATACTCATTCTTTCACAGCCCACATGAGCATCGCAGGTCTGAGGGTCTTTATTTCACAGTTATCAGTGGCTAAAGAGATGAGTTACATGTTGTAGCATCCATAGGCAGCAAATCATAGTAGCAATATGGTACTCACTTTGTGTTTAATGACAAGATGAAAGACTGCACAAGGTACACCAAGGCAACTCCAAAGGCTGGCAGTGAAAACAAGATACTAAACCTGGAAAAGACCAATTGGCCCAACTAGGGCTTAGGAAAAAAATAATTATCACATTGATGCTGGATGGGGGGAGAAAGAATTCAAACAGCAGCAAGAGCATCCTCAAAGGGAAATCAGTAACATGGGGATGGACAGAACAGGCAGGGGAGGGAGTCACTCAGGGTTAGTCATAAGCATAGCTGGACCAGATAACAGAAACATATTTCACTACATGGAGCAACATGCCCTACCTATTAAGAGGTGTGTTAAGTTAGTCTGTTTTCCCCCCTTCCCAGCCACTTCACAGTCCAGGAGTTAGTTACAGCACAACGCGCAGATCTAATTAGTGAGGGTAGTCCAGAGCACCCATCCTTTTTAACAGACCTGTGTAACTCACCAGGGGCTTGGGAAGTGTGAGCCACACAATGCACAAGAGAGACCAGTGGAAGCTCCTGCCAACCACCCAGCACTACTTGGTGCCCTGCTTATGTAGCAATTCCAGACAAGGCTACTAAAGCTGTGTCTCTGGGTACACTGACCCTGCCCTGTGGAGGGCATCTCGCAGTGAACCCCAGCACTCCTCAGGCTGACCTGGACTCAGATGGCATGAGAGAACAAAGAGAGAGAGACTGGAAGTATTTAAAGGCTTAGATCATTCCACAGAGAATTAATATGGCCTGTAGTTCCAGTAACTGGAGAAAACGGAGATCTGGAAAGCAAGAAGAAAAGCAGGTTAAGTTCCTACACCCCTTGGACCACAAAAAAAAAAAAAAAAAAAAAAAAAAAAAGAGCACAAAATGTGTGAGGGAGGACTAAGCTTCACAGCACTACACACTTCAGCACAGCACTACTGAAGGGCAGGTTTGCTGCTGCTGGTGTCACTCAAGGAGCATGAAGTTACTTGCTCAAGGTGGCAGCTGGGCCAGTTGCAGAGCTGGAACTGAGCACTAATCTACTGGAATCTAGGTTGCTCCTCTCCAGTACTCTGTGTTCCCTCTCATCCACCTCATGACTGATAATACAGTAGTGTCTACTTGCTCCTTTCCATCTAGTCACCAGCTCAGCAGACATCTGCCACACCACTACACTTATCCTATGGCTGTCTGCTAGGCAGTGCCAGCCAGCTCCCTGGCTGCAGAACACTGACTCATCCCTTGTTTTCAGCAAGTTGAACAGAATAACATCACATCAGATCTGAGGTCCTCTCAAAATCCAGAGTTAAAAACAAAGCCCCTTTTCCAAGCCATTACCTTGTCCTTCAGTTGCTGACAAAGCTGCAGTGAAACTGTGAAGAAGACAAGGGCATCATTTAACCAAGGGACAACACATTCCACTTTATGGACATGGCTGACTTCATATCGCTGGCTGCCAAACTCACTGGAGGGGGGGAAAAACACAGCTTCACACACAACAACATAGAACACAACTCAACTGTCCTACATTCCCACAGGAGAGATTATGATAATTTCTATCACATTTAAATCAGCACCTGGCAAGGTTACAGAATGCAAACACTCAGACCACCTCTGACCAGATTTAGAGTTAAGCTAAAGGGTGAAGGCAGGAACTTCACCTCATTCCAGACAGGCACAGAGGCAGGGAATGCAGATGGCAATGGCAATAACCAAACACTCATTTTGGTTGTAAACTCTCATCTCTAGATAAACTCTAGATAAACACTATATAGATGGGCTGAATCCTGGAAATTCACAAATTTCGGCCTTTAGGACCAAATAATTAAAGAGGCACAACGGAGCATTCACAAGCACAGCAAGTGACTCAGTCCAGCTTCTCCACTTCAGAGATGCTACAGTGGAAACTGCACACAGCTGATTTGATTTCACCCTCAAGACATACCAACACCTGTTATCCAGGTACACTACCCTTGTAGTGACTGTACTTACAACATGGCCCCAGGGTTGTGCAAAACAGACCCTCCAGCAGGCTTGAAGTTCTACAGAAGGAAAAGGTCATTAGGATTTTGATGCAGTAAACAAACCACTTAGAAGAAAGACAATTGAGGTTTACACTTTTAGTAGCCTGACATGAAGAAGCACCCACACTCTATTTGCCTGGACACTCCATCAATAGGGAATCCCTTTTGTTAGAACTCTACCTGCTACTTCATGAAAGAAATTCTACACATTGGCCAAGTTTGCTGTAGCTACAAATTTTATCAGTACAGAAATAAGATGAGAAGGTCCAGAAGAAAAACAAAATACAGATTTTTACAGAAATATTCCTTATGAAAGACTGCACTTCATAAAGCTTAAGAATTTAATGTTGCTTTTACAGGACATCAAGTTGACCCGTGCAACAGGTGAAGCAGAAAAGTAGCCATCAAAACTCCATCCAGGGAACCCAAGATTTTACTTTGATGTAAACTGGATTAATACAATTATGCCCTTCCAAAATTACGCAGAATTATCAAACTATATTTAAAATATTTGGTAAAAAATGGCTTACTCCAGAGCACTGGTATGTTCTTCTGGGCTAAGCAGCCATGCCCCAAACTAGATTTAGAGCCAGTGCTCTGTGTGCAGCAGACCTAAACACAGACACTTAGCACCAGCTGAACTCATTTCTGCATTTTCTTATGAACATAACATTGCACCAGGAAGCAGTACAATCTCCTCCTCACAGTGGGATGCAAGGAGAGGAAACTAAACAAGGCTCAGGAGACAGCAGGCATCACCTTGGTTGTGCTGGGCTGCAGCACGTGGAGCTGGTAGATAGTGAGGCACAGCTTGTTCAGGTTAATATAGAAATTCACAAGGATGTCTGGAGGCAGCGTAGGGGTGAACATTTTCTGGCAAGAAAATTAGTTTCTTTGTCAGTGAAAAGGTCATCATTTCTAATGCTGGGAAATCATTCCCTTTTCCCAAGCCACACTACAATTACCCCATGGCAAAAAAAACATTAGGAGAGAAACAGACTGAGCAGCTGCAGGCAATGGTTGTTGCTCCTGCTGCCCTTGATCAAATGGTATGTGCATGACAGTGACAACAAAAGATGGAGCAGTGTTCACAATGGCAAATCATCCCTGGACAAGACTCTTGGGCAGAGAACAGAACTTACTCTCAGAAAACCAGAATCCTCGTGCCCAAGTCATCTGCATTCCCATAGGAAGACACAGAACAGCCAAAACCACTCAGGATTTGCCCTTGCTTCAGTTCTGCCTCAGGAGACACTTCAGAAACCCACTTCCACCAGGATGCAACCTAGTATCCAAACTGTTCAGGCTGCTGGACCTGTACAGAGATCTAGACCACCACATACTTACTGTGAGACCACTGGAGGCAATTTCTGGTAGTGTCAGAGTGGCGGGAGTGGTCAGCCGATTTCGGGCTCTGGAGAGCTGCAACATCACAGCGTCCATAAGCTACAAGATAATGTACAGAACCACTGCTGAGTGTGATTCTTGGACAGCTCTGGACAGTGTGCTGCAGAATCCTACAGCCTTCTGCAAGCATTAAAACAACAACCACCACCACCCCTCACCCTTCCAAGAACTTGGGAACTTATCGGGAGGGGTGGCTCCCACATAAATGCGGTTTAACTGTTACCACTATTAGAAATGTATGAGACAGGTCAGGAGTGTTCAACACCAGTGACTGATGAGAAAACAGCTATTCATGACAAGAATACCAAGGCAACATAAGATCAATTACTGATGCCACAGAAGCATCAACAAACTCATCATCGGCTCTTCAGAAGAACAGGCATTAAGAAAAACCAGACAAGCTGCGTTCTCAGTCTCCCCACTACCACATCACAGGTACAGCTGCTGAATGGGCTCCCCCTGTTCATAACCAGCTATGAGCGAAGCAGTAGAAAAAAGAACCAGCTCATTGTAAGGCAAATCCTGCCAGATACCACAGTTCAAAGGCTCTATTCAGGCAGACTTCCTCTTCCAGAAAAAAGGGCGAAGCAACATATGTCTGTTATAGAGCTCATGACTGCTAAGATGAAGGCACTTTGTACTATGACTAATATCTCCCCCTACTTCCACCTGAAAGTAAAAGGAAATAGTTTTATTACCTAGCTTCTTCCTATGAGCAGCCCTTGCCCATATGGAAACTAAAAAGGTTTAATTTTCTCATGTTTGATGTTGTGATGGATTCTAATGAGCAAGCCAAAATTCTGGTGCCTTCAGAAAGCATTTCCAAGGAGAAGGTTGGGCTTCACTGCCATGCAGCAGCAGCCACTCTGTATTAGACCCCAGAAAATACTACTGGCAAGAGAGAAGTCACTTTCAGATTTTCAGAAAATCACAAGTACTGTCATCTTCTGTTTGCTGATGGCTGCCTCACTGCTGTTGTCGCCAGCAGCACTGATCAACAAAGAGCATAAATTATGTAAGAACATCATCCACAGAGGATCAAGGAAGATCCTCCCAGATTATCACTGGTGTGTAACAGGGCACCGACTGCTCAGATTATTGTTCACCAGGATGTGCAGTCCTGTTACTAATGCTAAACTAGTACAGATTCATATAAAATATGACGTCACATGGACACTTCTTGACATAGGTACATTCAGGTACAGCTGTGAAGTCCAATTCCACTAAGAGATTCAGACAGTAATGTGCATTAACTGTGTTTAAAACAACAAATGAAGGGAAAATAATGCATGTTTCTACCCAAGCAGCAGGGGCTTTGTCCTCACCTTGAGCACTTCCAAGCCTGTTTTGAACTGGTAATTCACATCCCTGTTCATAAGCAGGTAAATGGCTTGGTTCACATGGTTTCTAGCATCCTGGATCTGCAAAGGTACAAATGCAGCCCTATGAAAGAAACACTCCATAATAACATATGCTGGAAAGTAAAGGTTTCCCCAGTTATCTCACTGACTTTAAGAATGGTGTCTTCTCAAACATTAATGCCATGTCTAAGTGTCAGACACTCTCTAATGCAAACCTACTACTGCTGCCCAGAAGCATTACTGGGTTCTCCACTCAGACTGGAGATGCAGAACAGTCTGACAGCTACCACCTGGATTGTCAGTACAAATACTGTTGCTGTCCTGAAGTGACATCAGGCACTCTCATCCTGGAAGCGCTCTGACCACGACTGCTTGGTAGGAATTCTCACTGCTAATGGCATACAGCAGTCAGCTCTAGCACCATGAACAATGATTTCATCTTCTTAGAGCTAAAACCAATGACATCTATGAGCAGCAAGCACTCATTTCTAATATAGTGTCTCTGGCAGTATCCCAGAGTCCTTTCAAAGTAAAATTGTTGGGATAGAGAGTTATCTCCAGCATCAAGAAGCTGTGCCATTGTGTGGGACTGGACCAGACTCAGGACACAGCTGGCTCGAGTTCCTCTCAAGCAAGAGGAACACAGTTATCAAAGTAAGGTTGATAAGCGTATCCTTGCTTTCACAGGAGCAAGGACAAACCAGAGAAAGACAATGGCCCTGGGAGAAACTGACTTATTGTATTGTTTTTGTATTTAATTTCAGGCAGCAGCATGAAAATTGAAAAACAAGCCCGAGGAGTAAATCAGAGGGTGCAAATGGAAGAGCTAAGCAAAGAAGCTTGTATAAGAAGTGTCTGCTGGGAGACGGGCAACACAGCTCAGGGTATTTGTAGTTTGATATATATACAATGCCCTCCAGCAATCGCAGCTCCCAGCTCCACATCCTTGTAGAAGCCTCCCTGGCATAGATCTGGCTCTGGTTCCTTCTAATGCAGAGCTCAGGGAACACAGAACAGCCCTGCTTTTAGAAAGCTCTTGCACTGGAGGGTACAGAGAGGAGTGAGAATGGTAAGTCCACTGTCAGACTGCAGAGAGACTCTGCAGGTACATGGGCATCTCAAAACATCATCACCTCCGGCCTTTACATCTCCCAGAGGCTTCTGAGCAAGCGAAACTGTTCCTGGCAGCATTACCCAACCAAGCAATGCCAACCCTGCTGTTATGATTTGCTTCATTTATATTCCCCCTTGATTTTGCTCTGTTTTCTAATCAACTTCCTCAAAATTTATGTGCCTGCACTTGTGTTCCTCAAAAATGTGCCTAAGCTACAACTTCTTACCCATGACTTCACTTTACACAGAGAAACAAAACTCCAGCTGACATCACTCATTAAGGGAAGACAATTATGATCCTTTGAGATGCTAATTTTTCATTCAGACAGGCCAAAGATCACCATATAACCACTGTAAATGCTTCTGCACTCAGTCCTTTAGGCACTCACACTCCATATCTGAACAACCTTAGAACAGATAACGCAAGTAAATAAAGGAAGGTGTTTTCCATAAAAGCTGGTAGAAGTCTATCAACCAGGCAGCAGTACAGAACAGCCACAAAACCCGAGGCACTGCTGAGTGTTGTCACAAAAACCTCCTTGCTTTGTTGCAAGGCATAAACATAAAGTCAGTCAAGTTTGGCATTAGCATCCAAGCACACAATTGTCTAGATTTCTACAAAGTTACTAGGTAGAGCTTTTCCTGCTAAAGCAGGCATTGGGAACTGCATTCAATGCTAAATGCACTCATCATCTAGAAAAACCTGAGCTATGGCACAGGGAAGCATATTGAATACATCTTCCTCCAACCTACTCAGCTGTGACAAAGTAATTGAGGCAAACCATGTCTTCAGACGCTAGGTCAGGTCCTGAAGTCAGGTATCTCCCACCAAAATGATGGGAAAGAGATTCTGGTTCTGGATAGCTGCATTCTTTTAACTCCTTACCTGAGGGAACTCAAGACATGCTACTGGAACACAATAATTTGTTCTCAGTGTAAACAAATGCATCCGCAAGAGAATGAGAGCAAGCTACTCAAAGCCCCTGAAGCTGCTCTTTGCCCTGCTAGCCTGGGGTGACATGGGACAGTCCTGCACAGGCACCTCAGGTACTCCTTTAAAGGAGCATGATTGCCATGCAGACAGCCTTCAGATCAGCTGGTGTGTCCGGAATGAGCCCACCCAGGCACCCCAACTGAATTTAACTGATATAATTACTACTTCCTCCCGTAGCTTTTACCACTGTAGCTCATGTGGAATGGACATAACAGTCTCTCTGAAAGACTAAAGTTACTGCTCTGAGAGCACTGAGGGTAGGCATCTAGAGCCAACAGGTACCTGCTGCAATTTCCACTGCTTGTCTTCCCGGAATGCAAAATGCAGGAGCTGATTGTTTCTGGGCATTTTCAGATTAACATCCTTGAAGAAAGAAACAAACACATGAGAGCAAGAAATGCCTATATGCAGAAGATGGGGGCTGGCAGTTGCATTCTATTCTTCCAGACCATCCTGGCAAACTGCCTTCTGCAGTCCTGGCACAGTCATAACCTCAGTGCTCCCACAGGACGATATTAATACAGAACAGGTTGAAAGGCATTGAGTGAATCAGGATCCAGGCAGGACACATGACCTCAGCTCAGACGGCCCCCAAGGAAACTTGTTATTACATAACAAAGGTGGTAAAGGCAAGGAATCCCCATGGAAGTTGACTCCAGCACTCATCACCGAGTGGTGGTGGTAGGAGGGGGTGTCAGATGCTGGATCTTGACAAATTTCAATGGTTGCTGAAACATCTAGGCCAATTAGGCAGGACTGACAAAGAACACTGATCATAGGTAACATAACCAGGGTGACCTCTCTCCCTGAGGTGATCGAAGGGTGATAAGGATGACACCTACACCTTGTAGTACAAAGCAAGAAGTGTGGCAAGTACTCACAGCTTGACACAGTGCATCTCCCTGCAGCGTCATCACACCTTTCACCTGGTCTGTGCTGGAATGAGAGGAAACATCTGGGCAACATATGTCACAAGAGGCACCTATCAACTGCCAACCTAACACCTCCCCTCCTCATCCTGTGTAGCCAGCATGGCTCCTCCTGCCCAGGGTCTGAACACTACTCCTGCCTGGTAGCTGAACACTACACACACTTTATGGGCCACCTGACCCTAGCTGCTCTGCCTAAAACATTACCTTCATTTTTGATCCCATTCTTATTCCATTTATCACCTGTCAACAACTTGGTTGCTGTTACAAACAGCTCTAGCAGGCACAAGCACAAGACAATAAATTAATTACTGACACCAGAGTGTTAGGTGATTCCTACAGGAGTTGAAAGCTACAAACCACACCCCATTCCAAGAAAAAAGACCCTAAATAAGTAAAACCCCACAACCTTAAATAAATAAAAAACCCACACCCCAAACCCTTTGAAAGGTCCTGCAAGATGACTCACATCTACAATGAACAGTGTGAGGAGAAGACTAAAGCACCTGGTTGGGCCATAACTTACATTTTACTAGATTAGAGACTCTTCAGATCAACACTGCAAGATCCACCTTACAACAACAACAAATGAAAACTAAATTAAGTTTAACTAAGATCTGAAGAAGACAACCTTCAAACTTAGTACAGAATTACTGCAAGATTCCTTGCAATGCTGTGACCTTCCTAAGGACTAAGGTGAACTGCTTTATGACAAGCTTGTGACCTCTGCCACAGCAGCTATTGAGGCCAAGGGACACACTGAAGATCAAAAAATGGGTATCAATTTCAGAAGAACTGTACGTCTATAGCACCTTCTGCAAAAGCCTCAGTTTGCTTTGTGTGAAGCAGATTTACTATTGTTATTTTAGGGAGATTAGGACAAAGGTTAAGATTTCTCCACCGTCAGGGTCAGAAACTGAGCCAAGAGCCAAATTGTAACTGCAACTCCCTGTGTCATAATCAGAAAAACGCCCCTTGGCAAACTGCCCACAGCACTGAGGTAACACATGAGCATGTGGTCAGGAATCAGTGACTACGTTATAGGTGTCAGCAGGAAATGGCACAAGGCTGGCTCAGGCAGCCCTGGAACACAGCTACAGACTGTTACCCATGAGAGTTTGTTTTGCTTAAGGTAAAATCTCCTTTTAAAGAAAACCCACTACACCAGGGCTTCTGCAAAGCCCTTCACCACAGATCCTCCAGGACCTGAACCCTTTGCTGCAGAGGGAAGTGACCCGCTGACCACCACCACTTACCCTGACGTGCTTAGTACAAAGTTCTCCTGCTTGACAGCTCCTCCTGAGCCACTGGTGGGCAGGGCAAAGCGGTGGGAGGCCTCCTGCCCAAGAGAGGACACAGTGAGTGCTGGAGCATCTGCCTGGGCCCAGCACACCATGAGCCAGAAACAAAGATAATGTGGACACCAGCAAGTGGCTGAATATGTAGCAGTCACCTCTGCAGCCTCCTGAAGTCCACCAAGCAGAGCACTTGGATTTCATCCTACTGCAGGACCAGTGCAGCCCAGGAGAAGGCTCAGCACATGCAACCCATAGCAAAAGGCATTTGGAAATCCCACACCCTGAAGCTGGGCAGCGCCAGCAGGATCCCCAAGCTGCCCACAGAACGAGCAGGACCCGACAGCTCAGCTCTGCACAGCCTCAGGCACCATGGTGCTGCCCCTTATCACAGCTGGTCCTTACACATGAAGGAAGTCTGGAGTGAAAACCAGCCGTCTACCTGGTTATCCTGGCTGGTGATTGCCCTTTACACACGTCACGCTTGAAACTACAATAAATTCTTCAAAACAGGTACTATATACATAGGTATTGCAGTCTGTTGTCACCTGCTACTGACTCCAGTCCTGGGGTTCTACGGCAGCACTACGGCACTCTTACCTCCTCTGGCACTTGCCCCTCACCTCCACATTTTTGGCCCTGCTCTTCCATCACTCTATAACCTGCCAAAACCACAGAGTGTTAAGGGGCTGGGCCTGTTGAACACTGACCCAGCAGACACACGGTGCATTATTGGTGCACACAAGTCCCTTTGGCCAGTTCCCCACTGGCTGCTTGGAAAGAGTCAGTGCATGCTCAGGCTGAAAAAAGGTGAGAAAAGTGCTGCCCATCTGCTTCAGCTGAACACATCAGGCCTCTGAAAGGGGCAGGTACCAGCAAAGGAGTGGGCATGTCAAGGAAAGGATTATTTTGAACAAGGAGAGTGCATGCTCGTAATTACTGTGGCAGCACAAGTAGCAGCTGTGAACTAAAGGCTACACTGCTTCCTTCCACCACCAGCACATGTCAGAGTTACAGGGAGATCCAGATTCTCTATTCCAGAAAATATTCATATCTCAGGCAAATGCCTGGCAGATAGGTCTGGCTGCCTCCATGCGCCTTTTCAAAGCAGCTCTTAGCAGAGGGTCAAGAACAGAGCAATCTTGGGGAAATCAGCTTTACTGGGAGTCCTTAAGAGCAGAGGGCAAGCAAGCACTAGGGACAGAACTAGACATGCATGGATGACCTTTCTGTGCAGCCTCTACCAACAATTTTTTCCTCCAGGGGAAACCTATCACCATTCCTTACACAGAAGGTCAATCAAAGCAACAACAAAAAACCAGACAAAATTAACCTCACCTTCAAAATATCCTGCAGCTGTCTCAAAACAGCATGGACCTCTTCTTGTAAAAGCCACTTAAATTCTTCTTCCTATGTCATGGGAAGATAGCAGTGGAATGATCAGACATCAAACACCAGAAGCAAATCTCTCAGACACATAAGAAAATCTTTAAGTTCTAAGTGTACTGCTGTTTCCATGCTGTTTAAATATAAGAGGAGAACAAAAGATTTCTTCCTGATTTGTTGAAACACCTCAGTCTCCACATCTCCACTCCAGTCTGTCCTCATTCTTGCCCCGTCTTTCTTTAAGAAAGCAACATTCACACAAACCACTGTACCAAAAAACCTAGAATTGAGTGTGAATTTCAGAGCAAAGTAAAAATCCTGCTGCTTCAAAAACTGGGGCATCTTTTTAAGCTGTTGGGATGGACTCACCTGGCTGCCAGACACCCATCCAGCCTCCCTCACTGCCCCTTCCTCAGTGGGTCAGAGGAGGAAATAAGATCACGGGCCAAGGTAATGCTAGGGAGATCCATTACCAACTCCTGGCAAAGGCAAAACTGAATCAACTTGCACACAAATTTGTTGCTAATTAGGTGGTGAGAAACAAAGACAAAAACTAAAATGAGCATCCCCTGTCTCCCACTCCCAGCACTTCCCCAAGCAGTAGCAGTTTAAAACCAAACCAAGTTAAACTGAAAGGGGGGTGGGGGGCACAGGCTGGGGACTCCCAATCACTGGGGTAAATGCAGTAACGAACAAGTTTGGATCTGATGACTCACTGCCCTGAGCCTCCACTGGTTGCTGCAGAGAAGCCTGTATAAAGCAGACCCTCAAAGCACAGCTCATGTTCCTGTTAAACCATGAGACCCCATCAAAGAAGCATGGGACAAAGAAAAGATTGCCACTTGTAATCCTGTAAGAAAAGAGAAATTTTCCATGGGGAGAGTTCTGAGCAGGTTGCCCACAGAAAAGATAGGAAAGGTATGGTCAACTCAGAACTTTAGGCTTGTGGTTTCTCTGCTGGACAGTTCCTGTTCACCACGATGAACGCAATCCCTCACTGATGTGTCATCACCTCACTCAAGAGTTATCCCAACAACCAGCAGGAAAAAGTCAGGTTTGTTTCAGCAAACATTTATGCAAGGCAGGCACACACAACAAAGCCAGGCAGGATTCCTTGTTATCCTTCAAAGCAGTTTGGGTGCAGGATCACTGACTTCAACCCTTTAATCCTGTTTTGGGTTTCTGGGAATTATACTGATCATAGAATGTCCTTAACTGGAAGGAACCCACAAGGATCATCAAGTCCAAGTGTGGGCTCTGCACAGGACAGCCCCAAGAATTCTACCATGTGCTTGAGAGTGTTGTCAAAACACTCCTTGAACTTTGTCAGGCAGGGTGCTGTGACCACTGCCCTGGGGAGCCTATTCCAGTGCCTGACCATCCTCTGGGAGAAGAAACTTTTCCAAATATTCAGCCTAAACCTCCCCTGACAGAGCTCCATGCTGTTCCCTTGGGTCCTGTCATTGACCACCAGAGAGAAGATGGATCTGCAGCTCTTTCACTCTGTAACTCTTGCTCTCCTCCAGGTTCCCAAAGGAACAGTGATCCCACGGGTGCAGGACATGACTTTAGTACCTCCAACATCCACCAGCACCATGCAGGTGTTTCTACAAAAACTCCCCATTGATGTGTTTCTTCCCTCTAGTCACAGCAAGAAATCTCCCTTCCTCTGCCCATTAATTTTGGACTAAGTTCGTGCACATCTGTGCACTGCATAGTTGTATTTCTGGGGAATGCTGGTCATACTCTTCTAAACCATATGACATTAGAAAAATCTGTTTTCCTATGTGGCTTTCCACCCAGACCGATGGATCTCTGAACCCCTTCTCCAGACCCGAGATTTCATTCCTCCTCGGAGCTCCTGTCCCGGGGAGGCCGCAGTGGCGGCTGCTCTGCTGTCCCCGCTGCTACCAGGTCACTAGGGCGGCTCGGGCACCAGCCATGTGCGGGCACGATCAGCGGGACACCAAGGTCAAAGGGCACATTCACGGTGTGCCGAAAGCAGGGCGGCCCCGGCCTCGCCACCCCACGCCACCAGGCCCACCGGAGCGGCGCTGGTGGCAGAGAGACCCAGGCGCCGCTGGTGGGCGACGCGGGAGGAGGCCT
>VZRR01005367.1:16045-43297 GCA_013398015.1 Oreocharis arfaki
CACCCCCGGCCCCGCCCCCGACGCCCCGCGCGCACGGCGCCGCAGCGCCTGATTGGGCAGCGCCGCTTCCGCCGCTACCGCGCGGGGCGGGACCCCCTGGACGACGTCAGAGAGGGCGGGGCCATCGCCCCGCACACCCCCCGAGCCTGGCGCTGTTGCAAGATGGGTCCGCCCCGCCGGCCCCCAGCCCAGCGCACATCGGCGAGGGTCAAACCGAGCTGCGTGTAAGAATACTCAGAAATGACTGAAGACGTGGAAGTTTCATCACTTCTCAAAATAAATACATTTGTCCTGGCAGTGAGGTCTTTGCACAGAAGTCAGTGAGTTCCCTTTCACAGCCGATGTACTGCGAGCGAGACGTGCGGGCATAGCACCTTCACCACACCAGCCCCGGGGGGTGGGAGATGGGAATGATCCTTCATGCCCAGGGCAGGGAGATCTTCCAACAGCACCAGTTCCTGCTGCAAGCATAGGTCTTGACTTTCTATCTGCTGCTTTAAATGACAGTGCTCAAAAGGAGTGCTGCCTCGGGCACCTGTAAGGCACTGCACCTGAAACCCACTCTCATCCACGCTTCATTTCATCCCCGTGCCTCAGGGCAGGAACAGCTACTGCTGTCCAACTCTCTGCTTATCCACAAGCAGTATTCCAGAGCTTGTAAGCATTTCAGTTAAGGATCATGTTTTAGAATACCCAATTCACTGCTGAGTTAGTGTTTACAGAATCATAGGAGGGCTCTGCTTGAGAGGAACATTAATGCTCACCTCATTCCACTCTCCTGCGATGGACAGGAATCTTCCACTGCACCAGGCTGCTCATAAGACTTGGTGCTCAAAAAACCCCAAATGCCAGAAGCACGGATACCCCAGCCCAAAACTTAACACAAGTTGTCATCGACACCAGAACATTAAAACCAAGCATCCTCCTCTCATTCCAGATGCATGCAGCCCTTTGCACACAGAATCTAGAATTTATCCACACTCATCCTCTGTAATGCCTCACTGACAGTTCCAGCCTTCAGCAATGAATGAAGCGCTCTCAGGATTACTTGGTTTTCAGCAGCTCTGAGTTTCTAATGTTCTGAGGAACACATACTTCCTTAATGCCCCAAGACAGCTCTGACAGGCTTTAGAAAATGCCACAAGAACACTGTGTTACCAAGAAAGGTTTTATTCTTTTTGCCAGTAGCTTTGTTAATTGCACAAAAAAAAAAAAAATCGTTGCCATTTAAACATTTTCACACATCCTATTCTGAATGACAAATGTTAATTAAAAACAAGGCAGGAAAATAAAAATTCACAACCTTAATGAACTACAGGATCTATCATCGAGGAAAAAGGAAACTGCTTTTCTTACAAGCTTTTCACAAGTGTCACATTTTCTCTTTAAAAAGGAGGGAGTCAAAAAAAAGCAAATTGCTAAAACAAATCCTCATAAAAAGAAACTTTACAGAATTGTCAACAATATTAGGACAACATTGACTAGCCAGTTTTGTTAGAGCATCTCAATCCACTGCTTCCCCCATTTCCCTCCCCCAAATCTCAGGCCTAGGAACAGATTGAAATCCATGTTCAGAGGCTACAGACATAAATACAAAAATCTGAGTGAGACTGACAGCAATCTCAACCGGCATCTGGAACAGTCCGGATTCCCCCATTTCCATCCCTCCTCTTCACAGCCACATCAGAGCTCTTGGTCTCCTCCTGGGCACACCTGTGACTGTACAGCTGTCCAGGCAGCACTGCAGCCACTCTACAGCCACCTACATTGGCTGAAAGCTGCAGTCAGACCTTTCCAGGATAAATTACAGCGTTGAACTAGTCCACATCTGCCACTCCCACAGAAATAACCATCTCCATTCTGGGAATTACAGTATTTCTAGAAACAAACCCTGCAGCCGTGAGCTGCCTAGAGAATGGTTCTTTGAATTCACTATGAAATACCACACAGGACTTGAGAGGTCCTTTGGCATTCTCTCTGTATCCAGAGGCACCAAAAACTTACAAAGATCCTCCATTACCTTTGCTCACACCCATTCACCTTCACTCTGGCCCAAGAAGTCAGGGACAGGTGGGGGATGCCACTGAACCAGCTCAGCACAGTTCACTCTCATCTGCACATGGGACAGTACCTCCTTCTTCCTCCCATAAGATTTTTTCCTGTAGTCTCATCTCCTGTCCTCAAACCCACAACTTCCCCCAGATGCCCTCACTGCATAATCCATATGAGAGGTTTTTTTACTGTGGCATGTTTAAAGAAGGACTTCAGATGTTAACAGTGGAGTTCTGGGTGGAGAAGAACAGCGTGCAAAAGCAGGTCAATGACTAGCTATCCTGGCAATTTTATGTGCCTTTATTGTGAATACCTACATGCAGGATGGCAGTGGCATTGCCAAAGGAACATGGGTGTAGAACTACCATCGCCCACACACAGTGGCCAAGAGGCAGTGAGGTCTGACAGCTCTTTTGTCAGGTGTTCACCACAGGATGTAAGTAATGCAGAATACAGCATTAGCCCACAAGGAACAGTCATCACAGGAGGTGAAATACTCAGTGTAACATTTACAGCATGAGGCACTAGATGTTGTGATTCAAAATGAGTATCTGACACTCTCTTTCTTAACAAGGTGTCCCTGAATCATACGTACATGCTGCACAAGGCAGAACTGGTAAGAAATCCTAACCCAGGGGAAATTTCCTTACATAGCCATTAAGTTCCTAGAAAAAAAATAAGGTGGCAGGGGCAGATGTCAGGAACACAGCCTAATTTGAATCTGTCTTCTTTCCTTTCAGAATCCCAGCCCAAGGGAGGAAGGAGATTGTACCACTGAGAAGTGATTTTGGCCAGTTTCTCACTGGCGTTTTTCTAACACTCGAATTTAAAATGCAAGAACACTCCCAAAAGGCTAATACTGAGAATTGGAAAAAAAAAACCCCAAACAAACCAGAAAACCAAGCCACACTGTGCATTTTTAGCAACAGGCATCCTTTGGACTCTGGGCTGCTCTGCTATCTACACTGAGAACATCTCTGATCTCTAGCCTTGGCATCTGCAGTTCATGTCACTCATCTCTAGACTAAAGCTCAGCAGTGGTCTTAGCCTCCCCAATTTCAGTTACTGGTCTTTCTAGAAGTTGGTATCTGGCCACAAGCAGAGTCACAGATTCAGGGAGAAGGCTCATGCTGTGCTAGCTTGTACCCAAAGTAGTAACACTAAGAACATGTATGGAAAATCTGACATGTATAAAGATCACTAGTCAGTACACAAAAGTATCCCTGTGAGGTAGGTAACCACCACCCACCTTTATAGATGGGCAAACTGGCTGAGAGATATGACAACCATGCAAAGGCCAGAGAGTGTGGAAAGGAGCTCAGGAATTTCAATCTCTTGAATCATTCTTCTCTCCCCTTTCAGACTCACCACTCTGGTTGTGACACTGCTATAATCCAAGACATCTTTGTAATTATTGACTACAAGGGTTAAAAAAAAAAAACAAACAATATAGTAACATAACATAAGGTAAGGAGGCCAGGAACAAGTAAAATCTATAGCCCAGTTTTATAGGCTCTATGTTTCTCTTGCAGTTTTCTATGCAAATGTGTTACTTTCCAATCATATTTTGGATGGGCTGTGATAAACCTTTCAGGAGCCTCAATGACATTGGCATTCTCCTATTTTCAGTACAGTTTATGTTCCCTAAGCTATAGTTGTCTGTACAGGGGAAGACATGGATACAATGTGTTATCTTTTACAGTACAGGAATTCCTCCATCAAGATGCTGGGGAAGTGGAAGTTTAAAAAGAAACAGAATCAAGACAGTGTTGCACACAACTCCCCTTATCCCATGGAACTGCCCTTCTCCTCCATGGGAGGTGCTTTGTTCTCTAACAGTGGCTAATTAGCAGGAACGCTCCTCACCTTACTTGGGACCAAGGACTCAAGTGATGTTCACAGGTAGATGGGATGTATGTCACCCTGTCCCCTTGATGCAGAGAGTCCAACATTTACATTATTTCACAGCAAAGGAGAAAAGGGATTGTTAGAAACAGCATCTTGGACTAGCAAACAAAGAGAAAAATTAAAGCAGCCAAGCAGCAGATTTCTGGCAGAGTTGCCTCAGAGCTTCTGAACAATCGCCGCTGTTCCATCTCATGACTGTCAGTGCATGGCATGGATTTTTCTAATCAGACTGCAACAATGAGAGCCCCCTCCTCCCCCCTCCTGCTACACTGCAAGGCTCACAGCAGCAGCTGCCTCCGTGGCAGGTCTCAAAGTCTGTGTACAAAAGGAAATGGAAAGACAGAGATGGACTGGTCCAGAGTTAAAACCCAGTATCATAATAATATTAATCAATAACCATCGTATGAACAGTAAGAAGGGTGCAGCCTAATGGATGTAGGCCCTGTACACTGCAGACATGTCGTTGTCAGATTGGTCCAATGCTTTTGCTCGTTTATAGACCTAAAGAGAAATCAGAAAAGGATCAGAGCCTGCTCTTGTGTGAAGCCTTTTCCCAGCAGAAAAACTCCTTTGCTGACCACTGCAACCAGAGAACTGCACAGTATGTCAAACAATCCAAGTGCAGATCAGAAAATGCCAGGTCTTTCTGTGTTTCCTGATGTAACATTCTAAGGGCTTCGACAATCAAAACAAATCCAATGCCACCCTAGTCAAAATATATTTCAGTCACTGTTCCCTTGTCTTAGACATGATGTAATTCTTAGATCTGTGTCTCTGGTTGACAAATGGCTCTGTTGAATAAATGTTGAAGAACACATCTGAACACTGAACAACTCTTACCTCATTGGCAGCAGCTGCCATGGGAGTTGGGTGGTTGACAGAATCGCCCAGTGCAATAGCTAATCTAAGATCCTTCTGTATGTATTTCAGGTAGAAATCAGGTTTAAAGTTTCCTTGCAAGATATCTGTTGAGAGGAACCCATGCAAAAAGTAAGCATGACAAAAGTAAGCCAAGCCCATGCTGCAAGAAGGGCTGCGATTCAACACCAATATCCCTTTCCATTGCTGATCACTACTTTTAGCTCTCCTGTTTCATCTACTCTCTATCTTCATCTGGCCACAGCAGATGACGTCACTACTGCCCACTGACAAAGTGAGCTCAGATTTCTAAGCAGCTTGCCCTCCATTTCACTTGTTACCCTGCCCCAATGAAATCTTAACTTAAGCCCTAGGTAGCCCTAATTCAGATTCTCAGAAGTCCTAGCTATGAAGGGGAAGGAATGGGAACTCAGCTCTTAATTTCCAGAATGCTTAGAATAACCATAATCCCAGGCTGATGAAGATGGGACTGTTATTTTCTACCTTTTGGCACTACCTGAAAAGCTGCTAGATTGTAAAAAATGCCCTGTAAGAAAAAAAAGTAACAGAACTTTACTTTGGCACTTCTGGTCCAGGAAGATGCTGGCAAGTTGGCCCTGATTGAGGATATCCAGAAGGGTCTGTTGGGACTGGCCAGTCACTTGAGCCAAAGTCAGTCCTTCTGCTATTGTTGCCATGAAGCTACCTTGGACCATGTTCACGATCAGCATCATCTTGGCAGCATTGCCTACTTCACCTGGGAGCGAGACACACCATTGGGATTCCTTCAGAAGAGAAATAGCAGCCCTGCTTCCCCAGCCCACACAGCAGTAACACTGCTAGACTCCTGGCATCAAGTGCTTGGCAGCTCTCCCTTCCCATGAAAGATTTCAGAAAGTGTTGCCATTTTCCAAGTACTCAAAAGAATGGAGAAATCATAAGAAAGTATGATTTAAAACCAAAAGTGTCATGGATCCTCCAAAATGAGCCAGCATCCAAAAAAGAAATCTTAGCCTGCAGGTTCTGAAACTGTCCAAGTTCCAGAGGAGCAGGCCAATTTCCCACACTGCCCAAAGAGAAAAGAAAAAGATGACATACACATCTCAGACTCCTTGCTGAAATTGCCAGTCCTTGCACTAAGAAACTGCTGTCAGGCCCTCCATCTTTCAATTACCTAGGAAAAAAGAGGTCTTCCCCATGGCTTGGAAACAGCTGCTGCAGTCCTCATATAAACCCCTGTCGCCAGCTGCCAGGATCACAAGCATTCCATCATTAGAGAGCTGCTGGTTTCCTGAGACTGGTGCTTCCAGAAAGCGACCACCTCGAGACACTATCACCTGGGAGAAGAGCATCTCTGGTTAGCTGTGCATGAATAGCAGCAGGAACATCATTTAGGGCATTCCTGCCCCTGAGGACAGAATTTTAAAGTAGAACAAATAGCTCCAACATTTAAACAGGAGAGGAAAGCACTAATGTGATGCATCACACTGTATCCTGCAAAGGGTGTTTAAGACCAAAAGTTTACCTCACACTCCAGCAAGACCCTCCTGCACCTACCACTAATGTGTATGTTTTAAGCAGCTGAACTGACATGCTTTAGTCATGGCACCCTATACTGGCCAAGGGATCAATGCTGAAGATGTGTATGTGGCATGGGAATCCCAGAAGACTGATCATTATATTTTCCCCTCTTCCCCAGAGAGGAAAGGCCTTTGACAGATCTCTTGAGACAGAGGTTTACTAATACGGGTGATTTGCATTCTCTGAACTGATGTTACACACTAGTGCATCACCAACATGTCTGCTTAAAACTTCACCAAAACCAGCTCCCCTTCACCGTGCAATCACACACACTGCCTTAGGGCAGTGGGGAACAATCAAGATGCCAAAAAGAAATCATAGATACCAAAGCAGAAGTAATCAGAACACTTCTACGGAAATCCTATAATAATATTTCTATAGAATGAAATGTGAAGACATTCCTTTGGCCCAACCAGAGCATCTAAGATAGGCAGATTATGCATTTTATCAGTCATTAATCCAGACAGGGTTCTACCCTCCAGTTTGCTACAGAATACCAACCTGTCTACAAATATTTCTTAAGGGATCAAAATTTGGCACTCTGTTCGCATTGGTGCCAGGTAACAGCTCTGCCAAATCTACAGGCTTTGCTGGTATCACCAGGGAACATCTCATCCAACACTCTGCTGGTCAAGATTTGACACACTATTTTGTCTTGTTTGCCTGGAACTTGAGACTCTTCCAAAAGAAGCCCAAAGATCTCTAGAAGCAGTTTCATTACCAACAGGTAATAAAGTGCCTGAAGCAACACAAACTGCAGAACTGCTGCTGAATCACAGCTGTTAAGAGGCTCAGTTCAGTGATTACCTGGGCCAGCTCTGTGACTGTATCTGCATCCACGGTGGACATATCCACATAACACTTCCCTGGGCGAATCCCCTGCAACACTCCACTTGGACCAAGCACCAGCTGTGGAGAACAGAAGAGCGGTAAAGCAATAGGGTGTCTGCAGAGAAACCCCAGTTCTGCAGGGGTCCAGCTGAGCCTGGCACTGCAGTGGCAGACCCCCAGAGAGTTATCAGAACCTACCTTCAAAGACTTAGTTTTTAAAATGCGTAATTTTTGTTGGGACATTTATATTTACATAGCTGCACTGCTCAGGATGTACAATGACCCAGGCTACTGTGGTTAGCAGGAATCAGAACTGGCATTCAGTGACTGCTATCCCATAGCCTAACCAGCAGAGGTAAAATAAGAGCTAATCCTTACATCCTTTGCTGCTTTTGGATCTGATACACAGGCAAAGGTGATGTCACAGGTGGAGACTACTTCAGCAGGGGTTCTTCCCAGACGTGCACCCTCCTGGATGAACAAATCACACTGCAAAAGGCACAAGTCCAAAGGTAAGACAAATTAAACACAGAGCAAATGGATTCTTTGCATTTTGCTGTAAAAAATCCACTGCAGCAAAACTCCACTGCTAGACACAACTCCAAAGGAGTCAGGCATGTTAATTACACAGCAATTTCATCTTCTGTTGCTTTGTCTACACACACACACACACACAGAGGGCTCTTTTGCAGCTCTTCTGAAGAACGAGTGAAAAACTTTGAAAGAAAGACACAAAGAAAAAAAACTCTAAGGTGAAACAATAAGAATGTTGTGGGTTTGACAAGAAATTATTAGGGAAAAAAGGGAGATTTAGGGAAAAAATTGGTAAAAGGACATCGCAAAATATGTTACTGGATAGTAAACAAGGATATGCACAGCTGAGACTGATGTGTTTCAGTGGGCTGCTGCTTCAAAATCTTAGCTCCTTCTTACCCTATCCCCTCACACCAACCATGTTTTGCTCTTGAAAAAATGAATCTTTTAATCCCCTTTTAACACAGTAACCACAGCGCCCTTCCTGCTTTGATATTCCACAGCATCTTACAAGTACCACATCTCCCCCAGCTACCTGTTTTTCCTCATCCACTACTAAGAATAACACTGTCTAGTCTGTAAGTGCAATGCAATATAAGCTCAATTTTCAATTTGAATATCCCTATAAAGCCCTTTTCGCCATCCTGGTCTCATGACACAGCAGGTCTTTGACAGAACCCTTGTTACCACAACATGACTAGCACAATAGATATAAACTAACCTGTGGCTGAGCAGCACATATTACCACACCTCAATCTCCTGAGATAAGTCCCCACACCTGGCTTTTTTGGCCAGCCGCATGACACACTGACATGGCTATTCACATCAGCAATATTTACACAGCAATATTTACACAGGGGTGTAATTTTTCTGACAACTCTCTCCTCTCATGCAAAAAGGCAGCGGGGCGGGACTGGTGACGTAAGAGTGACCACAGAACAGAACGGACCACAGTTGCACCTAGCCACACGTGCCCACCAACAAGCACCTAGGAAATGGGACAGAACAAAGTGGCAAGCATATCCTTGTGTTTCTTTGGCACTCTCTCCCAGGCACCAGATGGATGATTCCATGAGATACAGGGGGTAACTAAACGTTCAGGAAAGGTTTCAGTACATGCCTACCTTCTCGGCAGTCCGGTTCCAGACAGTGACAGTGTGACCCATCTTCAGCAAGTTGGAGACAATGCCACTTCCCATCAGACCAAGGCCCAGAAATCCTATCCTGAGGGCATAGATAAACATTAATGAAAGAGAAAGCTCTCAGTGTCAGTTTCTCATGGTGCTGGAAACGATGAAGAGCAAAACTGGAGCATCACCAGAAAAAAAATACCCAAACAAACATGTTCCACTGCAGCCACAGCTACAATGGGCAAATACTGAGCTTTAAAAGCAAGCTGGAATTTATTTTGTTTACCAAGCATCCCTAACAATTTCATGACACAAGTCTTTACCCTACTTCAGAAGATCACCTAAATATTAAAGGTTTGGATGGTCTGGGTTCTTTTTGTTTGTTTGGGGTGGTTTGTTTGTGTGTGGTTTTTTGTTTACTGCAATTGCTGTTGGTGTGCTTTCTGTTGCCAGTCATTGCCTTACTGAAGATAAAGGGAACATTTAGAAATGAGCAGGTGTTTCTCTAATTAATCTTTTGATTTTAAAACTAAGTCATACATACAATGCTTGCTTGTATAATTAAACGATACACTGCCATCTTTATTTTAATAAAGCCCAGCAAGGACTACTGGGCTAAGCATCATGCCAGACCAAAGACCTAGTCCCTGCTCTACAGCTGCCATTTCAGACACAAGAAGAAAAGAAGTATTAGGCCAGTACAGGCCACCATCAGACCCAGAAAACAGCCTTCCCCTCCTCCCCCAAGCTGGAAAGAGTTTTGCTCCCTCCATTCAAAAAAAAGACAATATGCCAACAAGTCCCTACAATCACATGCAACAGGAATTCCTTTGCAGATATTGCTGCAAGAACCCTTTTATCCATCATGCAGCTTCCCACAAAACCCACGGTTTTCAGAGAGATTCTGAAGCATTCGGTTTCACCCAAGGTAACTTCACACCAAAATCTACTTGGCAATTCCACAGTTAATTCTGCAGAATTAGCCACACTACAACTGCACTGTGGCTTTCACAAGCCACCTGTCCTCTCCCAGCTAGCCATGCTGCCGTTTCTCCAAGCAAACTAATTTAGACAGGGCAGAGCAAATCACTGCAGGCTCCTTACATGGCCCAAATAAGGTCTACCTATTTTCAAGTCTCAAAACCAGCAGAGATACAGCTTCCTCCCAACCCACCTCGGAGACACACTTTCCTGAGAGACTGTTTTACCTGAACAGCTTCACTCTTATTTTTGTTCCCCTGCAGTACAGGTGAGAACTGACATCCCATGAGAACTGCCCCAATAGCAAACAGCAAGAGTGGCCTGAACTCAATTTGAACAGAGCAAAAGATACAGAGTGAAACAGGAAGCTCAAGTTAGGCTTCTCTTACTCTAGAAAGGAGAATGGGGGTGTTAGGAGAAACCGAAAAGCTCATGTGCTACACAGCAAAGTTCTTATGATGGGAGAACACACCTCCCTCTTCCTCTTGTCTCCTGCATGCTCAGGACAGCGATTAAACAACCCCAGTCAACTGCTAGGCACTACTGGAGACAGATCCCCTTTTATCTTCCTACCTCATGAGACATTCAGGAATACTGCTGCTAATATCCTGCAGTGGGACCTACTGAAAAGGGCAACTGCAGAAACACCGTGAATTGCAGATATATCCAAGACAGAACTTACTCTGAATTTCGTATTGTTCAGCTCCCTTTATTTTTAGCTGTCTCCCTCCCACCTTGCCCCCAGAACAGTTTCATGCAAGGACAGAAGGAATGTGCACTGGAAGGGAAATAGGTTTATTCATTCTCAGTGACAGGCTGGAGAGTGGCTGCATGTGTGAGCTGGGAAGGAGAGAAAGGGAAATGGCTGAAGTGTGTTGGAGATCTTACTTTTTGTCTGTAGGCGTGATGCTGCCATTGACTGCTGTGCTGTCTGCTGCCTGGATGGAGGTGGATCCTGTCTCCTGAAGGAGTGGGGTGGAAGGAGGGGGGGAAGAGAGGAAGGAAAATAATAATAAAAACAATATAATGCACAGCTCTGGAAGAACTGCAAGGCCTCATAACAATAAAAATCCATCAAAACCAAGATTTACTTTACCTCTTCACAAACCTTCAGCTTCTTTGTGATGGCTTGATAGCAGACAGCTGGCTGTATGGAGAAGACAAAGCATTCAGGGGAAGGACAGTGCTGATTTACTCTGCTGAGCAAACAGACCATATCCTTGTTCCACAGAAACAGGCAGCTCACCCACCCACCACCACCTTCACAGTAGGACAACTCTGAGGCTTCCCTCAAGGGGAGAAAATAAAAACCTAAAACAAATTGCAAGATATTAAGATCATTCTTTCCCACCCCGCCCCAACAATTCAGCCTGTCTTCTAACAGAGGCACTGCAAACTCCCTTCTGTAGTTCCTACAACAGGCTCCACTGGAGGCACCAGAAACCAGGCCATCCCTACTCCTACATTTAGCTCTCTGAAGCCTGTCATGAAGCCTCACATCTATGCTCACTATGTCTCTGCAGCTGTGGAACCAAAATGCTTTTGGTTGATATGAGAAGGCAAGTGGCTTTCTACAAATGCTAAGGCAAAGGCTGTTCCCTCCCCACGCTGCTTACTGTGAGCTTGTCTAGATAAAACCGTTAGCAGCTCTTAATCCTCCTGGCTCTGCCCAGATCCTCAGCGAGATATAAATCCTTTTATGTTTAATCTGATCTTTCCCTTTCCTCCTGATGTTCACTGCTGAATATAAAATCCTGCAAGGCTTCTGATTCTCAGGAGATAAACTGGCTGTATTTTACAGGGAGCTTTTCTGGTCCTGGAAATTTTCCTGCAACATTCAGTGAATTGACAAGCCTATCCAGATGAAGAAACTGATAGGACAACCATCAAAAACAATCAAGCAACAGGATTTCTGAACACAAAAAAAGCTTTTCCTGCCCATCAATGTTCATTCTACACAATTTATTACCAAAAACTAGTGCTAGATAATCTTGAATTACTTACAACTATTCACTGTACTTAATGCTAAATCACTCTAAATCTTGAGGCTGGGAAGTACTTGAACTATTCTAATTGCCAGCCCCCAAAGAACAAAATTCTGGAGCTCTTTATGCATACTCTTTGTATTCAGTTCCAGCAAAGGGCAGGATTCCAAGCTACCCAGCAGCATGATCCTGTCTGCCAAATCCTTACCTTCTCTGTCTGGCTCAGCAGGAAGTGATGAAAGTGTGGATCACTGTCCTTCACAGGCTACAAAGAGAGAAAGTACAGCCTCAGAAATAAATCCAGTGAGTCACTGAGCAACCACAGCACAATTACCTTGCTCTCCTAGGCTGCATGAGAACAATAGCGTAAGAGGGAAAATATAAAATGTATCAGCTGTCGCAAGCAGCCTATTTCAATTAAGTAGTTTACATTGTGTTTCACTCTCAAAACCAAAGCCATTCAAACCAAATTCCTCATTTTTGGACATCTGTAGGAAAACCAAAGAAGTATACAAGCAAGATTAACATGAGAGGAAGAAAATTCATATTCCACTTCTTCCTCTCCCAAGCAAATGAAAACACTTATTTTCCAGCTTCCAAGGAATTCCATAAAACAGCATTCTCGAAATTGGATGGAGATTGCCACATGCCAAGCAAACCCATCTTAACAGCAACAAGGACTGCAGGCCCAGGTACCTCATCTCCCCAGTGAGCATCATACATACTAGCCTGGAATCACACTGCTCTTACTCTGCTTTACTGATCACTCATTTATTCAACAAAATCAAAAGGTTTTCAAAAGCTACTCATGAAGGAAATCAAATTAAACCACCCCATGTGATAGTATTCAGACAGGGAGAGACTGTCCACACCACCTCCAGTTTTGGAAAGTCAGTCCCAGAAACGCTTTAGAAACAAGAAGCGTAAAAATTAGTACAGCAAGTTAAGTGTGAATCTGCAAATAGTTCCACAGAGACAGAAATCTCACTTCCCAGCATATTTCTGAACTGTCTGGGATATTGTTCGGCTTTGTTATGCTGCAGTATGTTCTGACACAAGAAGGTAAGATCTCACCGTTTTACAGCCAGACAAAAGGCTCTAGATTTGCTGCCACAAACTCAGATCCTAGATGTTGTAAAGCTTCTCACCTCGCTCACACTCGGTGGCCATTTAAATCCAGCCACTGTTCCAGTCATCACTCTCTTCACTGTACTTGACTCTGGAATTGTGAGGTCCTGAGGAGACAGAAGGAGGATCAGAAAGAGCTTAAAACCTGGCTCAGGGGCTGCTCACAGCACGATGATCATTTGAGCACACATAGAGAGCTCTGGAAGCACTATAAACGCCTTCTATTTCAAACGCCTTTCCATGAGCATTGATATTTAGACAAAGAGTATTAACAATACAGGTGACGTGAGGAAAGCATGAACAGCCAGCGAAGGAATTCAACCCGACTTATGGCTTCCGAAGAGTTCATTCTTCATACCTAAGAGGAATCACTGCATTTGTGCACTTATGCAATGAGCAGAGAAACAAACGAACATGCTTGATCCCAAATTCTCTTCTGGTGGATGCAAAAAGCTTAACAAATGAGTGAAGAACATCATTACAAGCAGAGGTCTGAACTCTTTTAATCCTGCCCTGTCACAAAAGAATAGCCTACCTGTTATCAGGAAAACCTTCAAAGCATGAGGCTGACAGCCACATCTACTCAAGTTTGCAGAATCCATGAGACAAACTGGTATGTGGGCTGTCCCATCTGCTCCACCGGCCCTGGTTTGTAACATCATGACAGTACTCAATATATTGGGGGTTTTACTGTTGAGCAGATTAAACTTTATCTTTTATTTCCCCAAGACATATAGGTTAAAATAGGTCTTTACGCTAAAGGTCAGAGACGTATAGGTCTTTCTGCTACATGAAGAGAACGCACAGGACTTCTGCATAATATGCGCTGTCTTCCTCTGAAATGAGGGTTCAATAATGGAGTCACATTATCTCCCCTCCAAAATTACTTCCTGAAAATGCACAATATACTTTAGTATCCACACAGAAGCACAAGAAAAGAAGACTGCTAGCAAAAACGGCCAGAGCAAGACTCCTGGAGGTATCTCAGAACGATGCAACTCTCCAAGTGCTAGCAGGACAATGCACACATCAGTCTCCAACCTTGTAGTGTCTAGGGAGAGTCCTGCATACTTCAGTTGGTAAAGCATGGATAAAACCTGCTTTGATACCTATGAAGTTCTGTTGCTCCTTCGAAAATATTCATATCAGCTTAAAAATGAGAGTATGTGAATGATCATGTATGGCCACAGAGCCTTTCTAGACAGAGAAACAGCAACAACTGGATTCTTCAATTTTATGCATCCTTATTGCTTGGAAAACCAGAATTTCGACTGGAATGGAGCAAAAAACCCCAAATCCTAGCATCGTATTAATTCAGGAAAACAACATAAATGTTTTCAACTCTAGGGCTAAAAACGTGAGGAATTTATAAGAACCAGGCAAGAAGACAAGATTTTTAAGTTATTTCATAAGCTGAAAAACAGTATTAAAGCAGTACTGGTTTATTTTCATGGCAATTATTTTAATTGTCACCTTCCAGAAGCCATAAGGCTTACTTTCCTACCTTAACCTGCTTAATTTCCTGGTTTGTGGCCAGGCAGTTATCACACAGCTGGCCACCACTTCGTGGCAACTTTAAAACCAGTTTGCTTGCCATGTGCCAGTAAAATAATGTTTACTACCACAACTAGCTCACTCAAAGCACTCTGATGCCCTGAGGTAGTTAACACAGTAAAACCTATGCGTGCAATGTGTCAGCACAATTACAATTCTCCCAGCCATTAGTTTTGATCAATTTTGGAATGAATCTAGCTCAAAGATACAGAATAATTTTGCAAGTGGAATAAAAGGTCTTGTGGCTTATTTTAACAGAAATATGTGGAGACACAACATGCTTATAGGAAGACACTCAGAAAAGTGAAAATTATGTTGCCAATGAATCATGTTCCTGCATCAGCCAAGACATCAGTCAAGACAATTAATTATAATTCATAAATATGCATCCATTCCTCCCCTCCTCCAACTTCCCTCGAAAGAAGAAACTGATGGGATCTGTTGCGCAGCCTAATTTCACAGACATTGGTGCTAAAAAAGAGCCAGTATTTCCTTCTACCCCTTAGGAGTTGGACTTGATGATCCTTGCTTGTCCCTTCCAAATCAGGATATCCTACGAATCTATTTTATGATGCCTTCATAGCTAATATCTGAGATGATCAGCTTCATTTTCCTACATCAAGAGAGAGTCTGCTGTTCAACCAGCGAAGGCCAATCCATTCACAATTCTGGAGAGCAAGGAAAACCATCTTGATTTGCATCCTGACTGAAAGAAAAGACTGTGAAGCACAACGTGAACCCCTTGAAGGACAGGTGAGCAAGCACGTTGCTGTATGGTGTTTCAGCTGAAGTCTCCCAGTTGTCTTCAGGTGTAGTCTCTGATGGAGCATGTGCCTTGTAATAATCCACCAAAATAAATATCCATTTGGAATAGGAAGATCTAGACCACAACATGAGTTCCACAATAAAAAGGATGGAACTCTAAATGAGGGTAGACCAAGTGCTGCCACAGCATCTAGAAATATCAGGGAAGTAGTGGGGATAAAATAATAATGCTCCTTTATAATGGAGGACGGGAACATATCCTAAACCACAGAAGTTGAAATGAAGACAATTCGTCTGGTGGATTCTCCAGGCTACAAATCTCTTCTTTAAGCCCTAGCCCTTAAGAATACCTCACTCTTTGTGAGTACTGAGGTTGAAGTTGAGTGACTACTAATCACCTGATCATATGAAGTAGATGAGATGGGAGAAGTCAGGAATCAGATGAAGACCCATATCTCTTCGCTAATCCCACAAACTGAACTCGAGGGATGACAAGACGAAAGATGGAGTTTCCTGATACAGCTTTCAAAGCCCTCTCAAAGATATGAACAGAGTCACTCACAGGAAGTAACTGGTAAAAATCACAGGAAGAATCAACAATATGCTTGCCAAGGGTATCAGGCAGCCAAATGGTCTAGAAGTAACAATATAGAAAAGCTTAAAAAAAGGGATACTGAACTGATTCTTCCTGCTGGCCTGTTAGTCAAGGTGCCAGTCAGCCCTCAAGTCCAGATGCCAAGTCCACGGGCACTGGCGGACATGCACAACACAAACCTTCTCATCCTTGGGTGGACGCCCCCGCTTTCGGGGGCTCTGATCCTGGGCTCTTTTCAAGGGTGACTTTGATCCTCTCTCTGACGAGACAGAAGAGACCCTCTTTTTTCCTTCCCCTGTGCCCTTCTTCACCTTTCCTTCAGACAAACTGGCTTTGCGTTTCTCTTCACCAGCAGATTGCTTGCTTCTTTCCTCACTGGAATTACGCCGATTCTTCTCTTCAGTGGAGTTATGGGAAGACGCCTGAGAGATTATAGAATAGAAGATGGTAAGGAAAGAAGAGAAGAGAAGGAAAGATTTTCATGCAAAACCAAGGATGTGAAGGACCCTGTGCTGATTACTATCAAGCAAAACAACAGCACAGTAACTTGAAAACTACATATCTGTTAGCCCTTCGGAGTTGGTGAGTGAAGTTCCTGATTAGTTCTCCTGCAAAAACACACCAGTTTAAGCAAGCACAGAACAGGCCACCTGAAGACTTGCCAAGACTGTGTGCACTTCCAACATACTAAAGACAAGATTAGTAGATACCAAATTCTTAAAACTGATTTATCACATCATCACAAGCAGATCAGTTAGCCTCTTCAGTTTCTCCATCAGTTTAATAACACTTTTCCCCACCAAACAAGATTAAATGGGGAAGAAGAGAGGATAGGAAATAAACCCCAAAAACCAAAGGAAGGAAAACAAAACCACCCTCAACTTGCCAGAGGCAACAAACTCCTTTCACATAACAAGGCATCTAATCATCATTCATGCCAAGACCTGTTTTGATGCACACGGTGAAAAAGAAGCCACTCACCTGGTCCTTGCCTTTGGTTTTTCTAAGGAACTCCTCTACAGCATCCACAGCTTGCTGGAAGCGCTTACCCTTGTTAATCTTTATCATTTCCTCTTTGTGAGGGTGATAAGGCTTCAGCTGCTCCACTTTGATCCAAGCACTAGAAACAAAAAAAGAAGCTAGTTATATTCTCCAAACAGCAGCTTTCTCAACCATCCCGCTTTGAGAAACACACAGCTACACTTTCTCCTCCAGATCTACTGATGACAACAGCCCAAACTCATTTACTATGTAGAAACTGAAGGGGTGCCATTACTGCATTCACTAAGAATTTTCTTCTGGCACTTTTACTTTGTTACTTCTTAAGTTTTATCTCCAATCACTCTAGCATTGCCCCCCTCTAAGCATTATCCATATTGTCTATCGGCAAAATAGCTTTGGGAGGTGACCACAGGACACATTTAAAACAATGGTGGCCCAATGACTGATCTTGTTTCACCAGGAGGAACACCCACAGTCCCACGCCTCCAGGTAAAGTAGCCCATACCACGAATCTGCTCGAGAGGTTGTTGAAAGCAAAGTTCACCTAACAATTCTCAGCTATCAATCCCTGGTTCAAATAACACTGGGCACATAGGAGTCTAAAGAAACCTGTAGGAAAAAAAACCCAAAATTATGTATCTCACTATAGCGCTGACAACACAAAGCGAATACAAAAGCCACAGCTTATTGCTGCATGTATTTCTGATGTACCCTGCTATTCTGCATGAAAACAACAACTTTGTTTTTGAGGTAAAAGAACTATTTCCTTCACTGTGGCTATTTTAAGATAACCTGACTTGTACAGTAGCCGAGTATTAACCTGCAGTCCTACTAAGAATGCAGACCTTTGAGGAAAATCAAATTACTTCCCTGTTTCCACTCCTGCTAAATAAGACTTCTTGACATTTACCAAATGGTAAAGTCATCAAGTATGGGTGACAACTTCACTTTCCTTCGGGTAAACAAGCTCTTCTACCACTTCTTCAGTGAGGTTTAAGGGAATTCCTTGTGGCTCTCAGAGATTAAACCACCTTTCTCCCTCCCCAAATTCAAGCACAGGATCATCAACCACACTGTTACAAAGCTACTTCCACCATACTGAAAACAGAACTGTGTAAGTTTTGAAAACCCTTCCCTCAGTTAGTATGGCCAATGGTACTTCTTAGCACACAGCAGCCCAGCACACAGCAAAAACGGGGCAATCAGACTTTCTCTTGTCCTCAGATACCTCTATGTTACATAGACTATCCACAATTACAGGTTTTAAATATTCTCCACTGCAATCTAGCTCCTGCAAGCAGATGAAGTGATTTAATAGCTGCATTTTCAGACACTGTAAGCACCATGTCATGCAGCTAAACTGAACATGAAGATTAAACCAACAAAAAATAACAGTAATGTTTTGCTGAATCTTGATTGTCCTTTCTTCCCAAAATAAACTCTATAACTTCATTAAGACCTTTCTCATCACTGGCAATAGCAATTGTTTGTAATCAGCAATCAACTTTCTCAAAGTAGATTGAAACATTTTGGGTCTCATTTGCAGAGACAAGACCTCCTGCTAGAACTGACTGTGGAAAATGCCAGCACCCTTTCCAAAGAACCCAGTGCTCCTGCATGCAAAGCTGAATCTTTTCACTTAGTTTACATCATTTTTGTAAGAACTGACTTAATATAACAAATCAAATCATTGCATTCAGACCAGAGTCAGCAGCTACTCAGGGAACCTCTCCCAGCTGCCCACACATTACAGTGAAACACGCCTTAAAATTATCTTACACTGTAAAGCCTGCCTGTATGACAAACAGTGACAAACATCCCTGGGTACCACAGAGTACCAGCTCATGAGAAGCCTTTCATTACGAGTATAATGGAAACAAAATTTTGGACCACAATATAAAAAAGCATGTAAAATGTTGTTGCAGGACTGAATTTCTAAATAAAATTAAGTTCTTTTCTCTCAAGTCATTCTTTTAGGTTTCTGCACTCCTATCCTCCTCACTGCACATGTTCACTAGCTTCCTTTTTCATTCTTTTCCCTTTGAACAGAGAAAGCCTGATACAAAAGGTTTTCTGGTTCCCAGCTTCAAAGGTGTATCTTGGCACTTGTGATCCACCAGGACAAAGAACTAGAGATCTCAGAGACAAACTAGTAAGTGAAAAACAACCTTGAACACTGCCTCAGTTAAAAATAAACTTTGAAAAAACAGGGAAAAATTTAAATTGGTCTTTTCCTATCCAGTTCCTTTATGCATCACCTACCTGGACAACCTTCTGTAAGAGATGAGCGTGTCTTTGACACCAATGTCCATAAACCAATTGCATGCAGTGTTTCAAGCACTTGAAAACAAAATAACTTTTCACCCAAACAAAATTATTCATGTTTATACACAAGACCTCAATACCCTCTAGGCCAATGAAGGCCAGTATTTAAATAAGTCTCAAGGATACAACATATAAAAGGAACTACTATTTCTCTCCTGATTCAGCCTGAGAAAAACGTTAACAATGTTACTGAAGATGTCATATTTAAGATGAAATTGAGTTCATACTGCTGCATGGTCACCTGGAATCTGTAAAGAATGGGCTACATGGAAAGCGAAAAGATGTAATAAAAATACCCGTTAGCAATGGGTTTCTCTTTTCATTTCTCCACACTGTTCCTCATCCTCTCCAAAATACCACTCTTAAAAAAACCACTACTCATGTCAAATCCACATTATAACCACGAACAATAATGAAAACTTAGAATAAGCAGAGACAAGTATGAAAGTGACCTGCAGCTGCACGGAAACAGTGGTACAGAGAGATGGAGAGACACCGGATTCAAACCCCTTGCACAGCTTGGCACAGGCAAGGAGATGTTCAAACCCTCACTATTCCAGCCACTCTCTTCCTATCTACAGATACCAACTCCTAAAGATAAACTGCAGAAATAAGATGGAAGGATATCCACCAATCCTCACTTTTTGCAAACCATAGAGCTAGGGATAGAAAACAGTGGCACTGTATCTCCAAATTTCTATTTACCACAGCCTGGGAAAAACTTTATCACTTTAGACTGTAGCACTTCAGATGCCCAGACTAAATGCTAACACAACCAGTTCTGAAAGTCAAAAGAAAACTGCTTAGTTATTTACAAGGCTAGTGTGTGTGAGCACACGGCAGAAATCAAGATGGATTTCCTTCTGTTAAAAGGGAACATCCCAATCCTCATCAATTAAATAACTCACATAACTAAACTCTGCAACTTAGTATGTAAACCTCTAGAAAAAAAAAATACTAAAATGACCACATCATACTAGAATAAAGGAAGGGATACTTAGAAGAAACCAAGAAGCAGGGCAATACCGAAGGAAATTTAGTATTAGTTTTTTCAAATTTGTGCAATAAAATACCTCCTTAGTAAGAGGCGGAAGAGTTCTGTCTATAGTGATTTTCAGCTACGGTACTGTGCCTGCAAGGATGTTGAAAAACACTGCAGCTGGCTCTGCTAAAGAAACACAGAGCTCCACATGGGATAATCTGCCTCACTGAGAAGTACCAGGAACACAAGCTCACCCCCTCCATCAGCTCAGCTTATCCCTCCAGCCCCTCAGACTGCTAAGATGTATTTCCAACAGTTGGCAAACTTAAAGCAAGCGTTTTCTGATGTCAGGACCTGAAAGAACATTTCAGAAAGACTACATCCTGAAATTACTTTCTCCTTGAAAACCAGGGAAAACAGTGGCAGAAGAAAAGAGTAGGCGCTTTCATCCCAACAGGACATGGAGGATGGAAAGGCAATGAGTGCTGTGTTAAAATCACTGTGCCTGATGGAAACAGGCTGCAAATTATTACACTTATCTTAGATTGCAAATTTCCTCCATTTTTTCCTTAATATATCAAGGCAGGAAGCGCCCCTTGACCCCACTATATTTAGTTTCACACTGATGCTTCAAAAGGTTGTACGCAAGAATGGACTGTCTAAGCTTACTGTTAAGACTCTGATATACACGACTTGCAAGTCCATTTGGCTGCTAGGGAATATCAAAGGGGGAAGGAAAGTGAACGCATGAGTTTGTACGACCATCTCTGATGGATGCAGGACTCTCCCCAGTATTTCTATAGAATCATAGTAGAATGATACCTTCGAAGCAATGATATTTTCAGTTTTGACAAATGTCATAATGAATTCCTAAGCAGGCCACGAAATGTAAAAGTATTCTGAACTGGATAAAGCACACCAAGAAGACTCGTGGACATGCGGGTCTATTAGTTCTAACTACTAAAAGCAGCAAATGTACATACACAGCAAAATAAAAGTTCTTACTTGACTACTGAAATACCTACAAAGATTTTCTACAAGACGGTAGCATGAAAATAATAATAAAAGCGGATTTTAAAAACTGAGAAGCACAGTTAGAAACACAGATAAGAGGTCTAAGTTCCACCTCTAAACTAAATTAAAATTGTTGTTTCGATTTCTGTAATAGATGTTGTTACATGCTTGTCAGGTCTATGGGCAGGAAACATCAACTGTTCTTCATTTTAGATAAAGATCCTTTTAATGTGACTTACTCTAAGAAGAGACACCTAGGCAGACTAGAAAAACCTCCTTATCAATTTGGAGAACAAGATAATAAAGAGCCATTACATGATTGCCTTAATTGCGAGGCACACAATCACTTAGAACAGGACATGGATATTAAATCACTATCATGAACATCAAGGCAGCTTTCACTGTGGTAAAGCATATATGTACTTCACAGTTTAAACATAAACAAAATCTGCGTCCATGGGTAGAGAATACTTATCTTCCAGAAAACCCATTCCTTCAGAAGTAACAGGAGCAACTAACACCACCAACACAATTAACATACAGAGCTCAGCAGAAAATTTATCAAAAGTACGACTTAGAGAACAATCTGAATGCACTCATGCTCTCACTTGTGTGTCTTGGACCAAAACTTCCCACAGCTTTCCAGTTTATCTATTCCCTTACTCAGTGCAGCACTGCACAGGCCCAGTACACGGTAATATTCAATTTGCAGGAAAAAGAAAATGCATTTCCTCTGTGCTGTATCCTAAGCTAGCACCAGAATTTCACAAATAACCAAAACCTATACACTACACCAAAACCACTGCCAAACTCATCAGTATGTTTTTATTTACCCCTCTGCTCATACACATCCATTTTTACTTCCAAACATCTTTCTCCTTAACCTTTAGTATGACAAACCAAAGCCACGTGAGTCAGGAGGGAACAATTTGTACTCAGTCTGGAACAGGGGCATTTCTGGCCACAGCAGGCACCTAGGAATCCTCAGAAGGAAATAAGACTACAATAAGGCCTGAGACTGCCTACCTCTCCACAAACTGGCTGGCAACAACCCTCAGAAGTTCGTGGGAGGGATTGTACCCTTACCTTTGCCTTACACACACTGAACAAGAGGTGAATAGCTGATGTCCAGATCCTCTCCTGTTCAACCTCAAAGGATAAGGCAGTAATAAAAGAGCTGCAGCAATGGATCCATGGTAGAGAAATGCCATCGTACAGCAAGGATGTGGCAGAAAAAGTGAAGTGCTAAAAAAAGAAGCTACATGCACTAGACCATCAGTATGGGTAAGCGTGCTCCTCATCACCCCTCAGACAGTGACAGCTCTGCACTCTGCTATTCCTCAGACTGTTTATAAGGTAGTGACATTCTCTCAATTACGTATTTCCAAATACTGTTTATACACGCACCTGAAAGAATTATCTGCAAAACCCACTAGTTTACTTGTACGAAATAAGTAAAGGGATTTTCTCTTCATGTTCACATTTTAAGTGAGACCATTTCTATTTTTCCTGATTTGGCTCATTGATGATGCTCAAATGTGAGAATTTTCTCAACAAGCAACACACTGCTTAGAACAGCACAGTTCCAGCCAGCACAGCCTTTTGAAGTTCCAAGTCAGAACACAAGAGGTACACAAGCTTCTCTCTATCAACATCAGTTGAAAGAAAGCTGATAGTATTTATTTCTATTCAATTTTCAGGTAGGGTATGCCAATCAAAGCAAGCAAATTTCTACTTCATGATTATCTAGCATGATATGATTAAATTTCACAAGCTGGAGACTGGGGGAAGGGGCGACACTACAATAACCACACTACCTTACTGTGCCAGAAGACGGGATTTGCCCCAGCCACAGCTCTAGAATCCCATAATAAATCACGATTATTTTGCAGCTCTGAAATCTTCATTTGCAATCATGTTATTAATCTCAGCTGCAGTATCCAAGACATTTGACCACTTGCCTTAATACAAAAAAAATCTGTATTTGATTCAGTAATGTGAAATACAAGAATTGAAACAAATAATCAAGACAGAAATAATCCACTTCAACTCAGAATTTATTAGCTCAAATAACCATATTTAATAACACCACCAAAAAGCGTTCTCTGCCCTCAAATCAGCCTTCACCTGCCTCAAGTTACTAGAGATCCAAACATTCTCATTAGTATGCAGCATTCTCTACTACTCCATCTACTCCATCAAGTTTAGACCTCATTTCTTAATGGAAAAATATTTTTAAGTATTAAGCAAAAATAATTTAGCAAGGAAAAATAATTTCCTTAAGAGACATTCATCAAATGGCCTCAGTTCTTGTCACCTTTCTTCCAAAGAGTAAAGAGTTTTTTAGTCTTCCACAGCTATTTGCAATTTTCTTCTTTATTGCATGACTTAATGGGGAATAGCAGAAAATAAAGAGGAACAATGAGAAATTAGCAAAATAATTTTCAGTTTCACAAAATATCCAAGTTCTCAGGGGGTTTTTTTTGTTGGGTTTTTTCCCTAGTTTGTAATAATTTAATTCTAAGACAACTATGATTTTGTTCACCTTTGAAATTATTAAATTCTGCCTTGCAAAAAGGAAGTCTTCAGCAGTTTTGGCTCTCTTATACTGTAAAGTCTTCCAAAAGCACAGCAAGAATGTTTTCAGTCACCAGGTAGGATAGGTATATTCTTGCACAAACGGCAATTCCTCTGCCAGCAAAACAAAAGACTACTCTGAGCTGTACCTTTCTCATACATGGTTACATGCTAAAATCTAACCCAGTCATGTCACACCTAAAACTGGGGAGCTATCATCACAGCAGCGACCCAAATCCTAAGACAAGTTTTTGCAGTACTCATACACCCCAGTGAGCAGCTATAGCGTGCAAGAATAGTTGAATTTCTTTTATTGTGTGGTTCAAAGGGAATCCTTTACAAAGCTACATCGCACTGTCTTAGTAAATATTTCTTCCACAAAAGATCCACATTATGTGGTAAAATATTTTCCCCAGATGAAAACAAGCAGGTACATACTGGTCTTCAGTTCCAAAAAACTTCACAAAGAAGCACTTTTTTCCTCGAGGTTTCTTCAGATCTTTAGGTGGGTTAACAATCTAAAGGTGATTAGAAATAAAAATTAAAAAGCACATACTGACAAATTTTGTGATTTTACCACCCAGTGCTCAGCTATTGCAGATTTTTTAAAAATCTGATTAGGAAGATAACTGGCATTAATAAAAGTCTGTTCCATTTAGGTAACCTTTAAAATTTAAATTTAAACTTTGTCTTTACTCCCAGAATAGGTTGCTTATCAAGTTTAAAATGTTAGTAAGGAGAAAAGCTATCATCCAGTTACACAGGTGACACCTGTAGAGGAGCCTGGTGTTAACTTGATCCAATAACCAAATGTTTATTAGCTGTCAGCCACATTGACAATTCTTCTCCCTCACTCAAGCTGTTACCTCAGCATGCTTAGCCCTCATACCACATAAAAGATAAAAAAAAGGTCTTTCAGAGAAATAGAAATAATAGAAATGGCATACAAAATTCATTTTTAAAAATCTTTTATCAGAAAAAAAACCCAACCAAACCAGAAGTAGTACCTCAAATAATTCTCAAAAACCATAGCTCTAAAACAGTATCTTGAGAAGCCAGATTCCTTATTTCTATTATTTAACACAATATTGTTAAACAACTTACTATGGAAGAAAAGAAACCTGTCTTGCAGAAAGTGACAGGGATTAAACAACTAAGTTTGAGAAACACAATCAGTTCCAGAGCTGGCTCTCTGTCTGCTTTTCATTCCATCTGAACTACCCACTGTTACTGACAGACTGAGCTAATAGATCAAATAAAGCCCTAAACTAGTTCTCACTTTAGATTCGTGGGGTACCTGTCTTTAAAAAACAAACAAACAAACACGAAAACCAGTATTAATCTACAACTGAAATGCTTTCAGGCAAAGCTTTCCCTACACAGAAGAAAAACACACACAAAAAAAAAACCCCACACAAACAAAAAAAACACAAACCATGAAACACTAAGAAAGCAACAATAAATGCAAACAAACTTCACCTTTCCTGGCCATGGAGGGTAACGGCCCAGCTTCCCCCTAGAGAAAAAAGGAAGTATTAGGTACTAGAACCAGAGAAAAAACCAACTATCCCAGTGTCTGCCTTTTCACATTATGTCATACTTTTCAGATTAAGAGAGCCACAATTTGCAGTCAAAACCTTCTGTGCAAGGTAGAACACATGGCTGACAACGGTACCTAACTCAGGTCTCTGAACAGTCTGTTTGACCTTGCTGGACTGTGAGAACTGAAGAGAAGAGCAGCAGCTATGCTGCCTGCAAGATACAAGAGTAATAGGCACTGCAGCACCCTAAGTGCGGAGATTCCTTCACATGGAACTGAAAAAAAACACTGATGCAGGCAATCAGACAAAAGCTCGGGTTGGGAACTTCCATCCATCTGTCTAGAGCAGTTGGTGAGCAGAGCAGCTCACAAGGCTGAGGTTCTGATTCTTGCAGGAAAGCATTAATGGAAGGATACCCTCAACAGGTGCTCCACTATCACTTTCTTCAGATGCTCACCACCACACTAACTTAAGACACGAAGAGCCATAAAAGAAAGGCAGAGAAGTTTACTTCCTACGCTTGCAAATGCTTCCATTATGAAAACTACACAATACTAGAAATAATCACAGAAGAGGAAGAGACATTAGTCTTACCCCTCCGCTCAGCACCTTTATCGTTATTTCACCCTTGTCAGTGACTTGTGCTGCAGGACTCACAAGATCCCATTAGTCACTGTCTTGCAAGAGACAGGCAAAGAACCTGTGGGACCCAACAGCTCCTGACACAAAACTTCTCAGCAAGTGGAACTGCAGCCCCTTCAGATGGCAATGCTGCACAGAGAATTTAGACGCCATGGGCAGGCAGGGATGCTGCCAAGAGTTGTGACCATGACCATGTCTCATATGCAATGCACCCATTCCTGTAGAGAGGAAAAAATTCAGCAAACCCTTTCTGCTGTTGCTGTCTGATTGCTAAAGTTCCCTGCAACAGCTCTAGGGACAGCATCTGGCTGTCACGTTCAAAACTAAAGCAGGATAATCTGCATTCCAACACTGAGAGCAGAACACTCCCCAAATTCTCATTCGAAAGAAATATGCTAAGAGTAACTAATCTTTACTTACTTTGCTATATAAATTAGACAGCTTCCCAGCACTGACAATTTTTCAGATGAGAGCTGCAGTTGTCACAGCCTGAAGCACATGCTTCTTATCTGGGTTATCAGTATAAATGCATGCATTTGTGTGTTGGAAAGTAGCTACTTCTTCGAGCCCTGGCAGGACAGCCTGGCCCATCCAGCACAGCAGAACCTATGCACTTAATCGGTGCTTACAGGGCGCGATGGAATGCTCTCACTTCTCCCGACCACGAAACACAAAATCACAGCTCTGACTATCTGAGGGTAAGACCGCAGTGACAAGGGGAAATGACTTCTGGGGGCTTCCACAGGGACACCCCAACCTGCAAAGAAACGCTGGATTGTTGTGTCGCTTTATTAAAGCATTGCCAAGAAACGGTGTCGTGGATCTCCCTAAACACTTTCTATCCCTTCTCGCGTTCTTCGGGAGGTGAGTCAGTGCTTACAAGGGAACCGCGCGGCGCTCGTCCCTCCGTCCCGCTTCCCTCACCCCTCCATCTGACACAGCTTCCTTCACGCGCCACCCCCGCCAGGCTTCAGTGCCGGCCCGGCTCACAGCCCAGCCCGCCTCCCGCCGGCCCGGTGTCCTGGCTCCGGGATGCCTCCCACCGCTCCTCCCACACCGCCCGAGGGACGGCGGCGGCGATATCCGCGACCCGGCAGCAACCCCGCCACTCGTTCTGCCCTGCCCTGCCAAGCCCCACCCTGCCCGCAGCCGCTCTCCGGAGCCGACCGCGGGCTGACAGCGCCCAGCGCGGCCCAGTCCGACTCGGCTCCCACTGCGTCGCTCCCAGGGCCGGGCATAGCCCCGCCACCGCCCCGCCTGCGTCTCC
>VZRR01005367.1:43755-122252 GCA_013398015.1 Oreocharis arfaki
GCAGCCGCGGCCTGATTCCGCTAAAGGCGTCCGGCCCGCCCCGCTCCGCGGCCTGCCCGCGGCCGCCGCCCAGCTCGCGCCGCGACTCACCACACCAAGTCTCCGAGCCTCAGACTCACGGCCGCCATCTTACCGACACAGACCGGCCGCGCCGCGCAGGGGCTGCCGGGAGCGGGAGCAGGGGGGAGGGGGCGGTGGCCGCGCCCATTGGGTGGGCCCGTCACGTGGGCGGGAGGGCTGTCACGTGGGCGGGAGGGCTGTCAGCGGCCTCTCCTCTGTCCCGCCGGTCGTGACGGCAGCGGCGCCCATTGGCGAGAGGGCCGGCCGCTCCCCGGGCCGCCCGCCTGCAGTGGGCTCGGAGGGGCGGTGGCGCAGGAGCTTGTGTCGAGCGCATCGTGGGACGTGTCGGTGGAAGGAGCTCCGTGTGCCGAGTACATCGTGGGGAGTGCCGGTGGCGGCCCGTGTTACTCTGCTGGGCCACTCTGGTGGTGGCTGCCGCCCCCACCCCTGGCGGGGTCTGTGTTTGTGCCGGGGCAACGAAGGGTACTGCACCACCCCCGAAATAACAGCGGTTCCTTTGATAGAATTCGCCATAAGAAGCACTAACCGAAGAGCTCCGCTGCTGCCGCTGCTCGCTGTCCTCGGACTGTATATGTATCCCCCGCTAGGCCCCGCGGGGCCACTCCAGGAAGCGGCGGGTTTGGAATATGATTTGCACTCGTTCTCCCGAGCAGGGGAGATGCCGGATGTGGTCGGCTGTTGTGGAGCTGCGTTGGTCTTCCTGATGACCTGCTGTGCGTGGTGATGCCTTTCATTTCTGCCCATCTAACAAAGCCAGTTTCACTTTTTTTCAAGTATTCTTGTCATCTCCTGTGTGTAGGTGCCTTAAAAGGACATGAGCTTGATCCTTGTGATGCACAAGCCCTGGGTACAAGCTCCCAACTCTGTACCCTGTAATAAGTGGTTTAAACTGTTCTCCTATTTCCCCCAAATTTGGATGGATTGAGATCAATTATCTTAATCGGTGTTTTGCAACTTAATCATATACCTATGCCCCTGTCTTTTTTCAAGAGATGCAGCATATTAGTCTTGTTTTAAGAGCATTGTCAGCCTGTTTAATATGTGGTTTACTTTTTTTGTGTGTAGCACACATGAACACACCCCCTTCTCCTCACGCATTGATCTTGCCTGCTGGAAAAACCCACTCAGTATCCTGAATGCCTTCAATATAGGACCTGCACCAATGCTGGAATTGCTCTGCTTCCTTTAATTTCAAAGATTTCAAAGAAAAAAAACCAAACACCTCTCCTGTCAGATTTTATTAACCAGTCTGTTGCCAAAATATAGGGGCTGACCTATGCAGTTTTTCCTCCTTAAACTCTACTCATTTAAAGTGTGGCCTCACCGTGCTGGCATTCCATGGCTGGAGCAGCTCAAGGGAATTTGTCTCATCCCGGTACGGAGTTCCACGACCCGGCTGCTGCTCGTGGCCCAGCCTCTGACTGAACTGGGCCAGACCTGCAACGCTGCGTTGAAACGTTCCCTGACAGAGCTGAATCTGCTCAGTTTTCCTAAAGCTGTTCAAACGCTGTTCAGATGCATCTCAGCAACCAAGCCCGGCTCCCCCGAGAGCCGCCCAGCACACAGAACCGTCAGGCCACGCCGGGCCTGCCGGCAGCGGCGGGTCCGCAGCACAGCGAGGGGCAGCGACCCGAGAGCACGCCCGGCGGGCGGCTGGGCCACGCGGAACGCGGCGGCTGTGCCTGGGGACGGGCGGGGCGACTTCCGTGGGTCCCGGCACGGCTTCCGGGAGAGGCGGGTGCGGGTGCGGGTGCGTTGCTCGGTTCCGCTTTGCTCCGCGCCCTCGGCCGCCGCCATGGCCCGCAAGAAGCTGCACCGGCCCATCGCCGCCATGGCCAAGAAGATCCGCGAGTACCGGGCGCTGAAGGATCGACCGCGGGACTCTCAGCGCTTCGCCGTGGACTATGAGACCATGCGGCGGCCGCTGACCCAGAAACAGCTGCCGGTGCGGGCCTGGGAGGACGTGCGGAACGAGAACCGGCTGTTCGCGCTGCTCTGCCGCCTGCCGCGCTTCGGCGTCGGCCGCACCGTCACCCGCAAGTCCTGGCTGTGGGCGCACGACGAGCCCTGCTACTGGGTCATCACCAAGGTGAAGGCGGACTACATGGCCGAGGTACCTGCCCCGTCCCGCCCACCGCCCCGGCGCCCCGCCGCTACCCACCCTCAACAGGTTCCTCTTTTCTTTGCAGAACATGGATCATGGAAGAGCCTGGGGCTACCTGACCTTCAAAGGTAAAACCGGCTCGTTTTCCACACATTGGGGCAGGGCTAGAGAGCACCGGGTGCGTGAGGGTGGCGAGGAAACCGCGGCCTCCCTGCGTGGGAAATTTGTTTTTCTCAGCTCTTCTAATGGGAAAAGGAGTTCCCCGCATTTCAGAAGCTGGGATCTAGCCCCTTCAGAATATCTTTCCAATGAATGCTGTGGGAGAGCCAGTGCAGTATGACCTTGTGGAGCAGCAGCACTAAAAGCGTGTTAGATGAGCTGACAGAGTATTCTGAGACTTTCAGAGCAAGACACAGTATGAGCATGAGGGTATTACAATTAAAATTGTCACTAAAAAGGAAAAAGTGCAATGGCAAGTAAGTTGTGTTACTGGAATTTTAAATTAATGATTAGAGTTGCATGAGTGAATTTTCCTTTTTAGAGCTGCTTTATATTAAGTATACAATTTTCCCTTACTGGAATTACTGAAATCGTACTCGTTTGAAGGTTTTTAAGTTGTTGGGCATTTTAAACACTTCATTTTCTGGGAAACTTTGATCAGTGTAGAGAGAAATTATTCTTGTTCCTTAGCCATGGAAATAGAACTTGAGGGAGACCAAGGAAAACTTTAAGAGAGGGAGTCACCCACAGGGCTGGAACATCTTGCCTGTAGTCCTTCCAGCCTGTTTCTCTTTCAATTCTCAAGGACAGAAGTGAGATCCTATAGTATAGCAGGGAATAATTTTCCCAGCCCTTTGAAAACTCTGTTTCCTCTTGCCTGTTGTAGCATTTTGGGTGCCAAAGAGTCAACAATTGCTGTGTTTCCTGGAGGCAGATTCTTGTGATGGTGTTGCCCACTGGTGTTCATCATCTCTTCCCAGGCAAAACTGAAGAGGAAGTGAGGGAGATTGACAAAGCCATGTACCATGACTGGCGTATGGTGCCCAAACACGAGGAGGAGGCCTTCAAGAAATTCACCCCAGTGCCTGAGGAGACTGTTCGGTTCCTGCCATACCCACCACTGCTCCGAGCCATGATCCTTGCACAGTGGCAGAAGGAGGGAAAACCAATCATGGAAGAGCCACTTATTGATCTGGAAAAGGTCCTGGCCTCTCCTCAAGAGCAGGCAAAGAAAAAAGCTACAGGGACACTGGTATAAAGACTTGTTCTGTGTCCTGAGCATCCCATGTGCTCTCACTTTCTGTTAGAAGCCCAGTGCACAGGGGTCTTACAGAACCCCTCTGTGCCTATTGTGGAAGGATGTTTCCAGCTTTCTCCTCAGCCCCGTACAGTCACCTCATCTGGAAGGGAAGATGCACATACATTCAGACTCTTTTTCCATGACTTTGGTTTCAGTCAGCAGAGGAATCTTCTTGGTTCCCTGGATAGTCTCTAAATACACAGCTCCAGTCAGCCACATGCAGTTCTTTGGAGCCTAACATTTTTTACATAACTTGGGTCCTGCATGAATCACAGAAAAATGACTGCAAATATCACAGTTGCAAATGAAAAAATGTATTTGAAAATTGAAATAAATGTTTTCTTAATTCTGCAGCACAGTTCTAAGAAACTCATGAATTTTTTTCAATGCCTGGAGGTCCTCATGATGGCCAAATGCAGAGCCATTAGCTCAGGCACAGCATCTCGTTCTCTGAACACTGCAGAATGGTCTGGGTTACTTGCATATAAAGGCAGTGAACAAGAAGTGAGGAACATGACTTCAGTACTAAGCTAATCCAAAGCTATCCACCTCTTACTCCCAAAGATGGCTGTCAAGAGATAGGAGAAATTACTTTAGTTCTGGTGATGCAAAGGAGGTGGGATTGGCTCTTACCATTTGAAGCCAATTTTAAATGACTCGTGTTCCAGGGCAGCATGTTAATAATGTGAACATTAAAACATGCAGCTCCTGAGCACAGTTTGTGGTATTTTATCTTCTCTTGCAGTGGCTGTGGATGCTTCTGCCGTGTCAGAGGCTGTTGGAGGGTCTAGTTTGGGTGTGGGTGGAGGGAGCACAAGAGCTGTCCAGCTCTATAGATCAATTCCCTGCAGAACTAACTGTTTAGTTCCTGCGTCTGCAGGTAGTCAGGAGGTGGTGTTCCATTTACTGCAGCATCCCAAAATCACAAATAGCTTGAAGGGATTTAGTGAGGGAGAGCACAAACTGGACTCTCTTCCACCCGGTGTGTGTGGCCTGGATGAGGCTGGAAACATGTGGCTCCAGCCAGCAGGAAATGGCTATCATCGGGCAGGAGCACACAGATTGACATCGGCTACCTGTATTTCCATAGGGTTCCTCACCAGAGGCCCCTGAAGGATTAAGATGCTATGGGATAAAAAGGAAGGCTTTTCTTGTGAGTTAAAAGCTGGTCCTGTGACAAGGAACAGAGTCTGGGAAGAACTGAGACTGCCTTGTTGTGGCAGGAGCACTGCAGAGCATGTGCCAGATCTAGTTCTCTGGCTTCAGAAGGAATGGGAGAATCCAGGAGAGGCGGAATCTGGAGTGTTGTTAAAGGCACAGGTTGAGGCTGTGAGGCTTCCCATGGCAGCTGCTATGGCTGGAAGGTAGTTTGTCTGATTCCCATAGCTTTCACTGCTGGGTACTGAGCTGAGCTGGTGTCTTCCTGTCCTCACCACGACTGAAGTACTACTGAACGTAAACCAAGAAGAAGGGAGATGGGAGGGAGGTGTGGTTGTGAGTCAGATGGGATGAGTAGGACAGTCTTGTCCTCTGTCCTGTACAGCCAGGATCTGAACATAGCTCCAGCAGAGGAAGTGTCTCCCTGAGGGGGCACACAGAGTCTGACCACAGTGGGCAGAGCCAAATGCTAGTCATAGCATCCCCCAGCAGTCCCAGAAAGGCAAGAAATGACCCATCACCAGGGTATACCAGGGAGCCAAGCCAGGTGCAAAAGCAGATGGAGCTGATAAGGCATGGAGTCACCCAACAGCTTGGGTGAGGAGGGATCTCTGAACATGATGTAGTCAAGATCCAGCCCCCTGGGTCCAAGGGGTCTATCCAGGAGCAGCTGGAGACAGACACAGTTACAGGCATGTTGAAGACCCCAGGTCGTGCTTAAATGAGGCTCCTGGGACATAGGAGGAAAGGGTCCCCCATACAGGTGGGGGTCTAGGTGGCACCGATCAGGACAGTTACAACCTGCTGGTGAGCTCAGGGTCATAACACCTGGAGGAATGGGTGTCTTCTCACAGAGCCCTGGGCAGCCTGAGAGCCTTGATAGTGGAGGTCCCTTCTGAGAAGCTGCACAGCCTGTTTGCCATGTGTTGGACTCCATGCCCAGAACATGCTGTGAGCTCTGATGGGCCTCTCAAATTTGTATGTTACCTCACAGATCGTTTACCAACATGGGAGAATTGTTTGAAGGGTGTCAGCAGTGACCCGCTTCCTTAACCACCCTGGTGGGTGCCACACATGGCTGTACTTCACCCAAGGCCCTGCTCAAACTGCTCCTGGCCATATTGAAGGGTGTAGCCCCAGGGGTTCAGGATGGATACCAGCATGAGTTTCCCAACCTCGTTGTTGAGGTGCCTCCATTAACTGCAGAGGCAGTGCCAGTTGTACTACACCCTGGCCTGTGCCACACCACAGTGCGTGTGTTGGTCATGGAGGTGACTCGCCTTGAGGCTCCCTGCTCGGGGCAGAAGATGCTCCTCTCCTGTCTTAAGGACGTGCTTCCTTTGTACATTGCCATGTCTAGCTCTTGAATCAATGCAAGTTCTACAAAATAACTATGAAGGTATCCAGGTGCTGCTGGGACTGAGGGGCTCCCTGCAGTCGAATGATGCTGATGTCACCGATGCCTGTGGGACTGTGAAGTGCCACCCTGTACAGTGTTGAAAACTGACCTGATGTGTTATCCCTGGCAGTTCACCTGAAAGGACCACCCTGACTAAAGTTGTAGCAAGCCAGCAGGTGGATGCTTCTCTGCTCCAGCTTCTATTCCTGAAGTTGTTCCACCTTATAACTCCACCTTTTATTTCTGCTGCTGGCACAAGCTACAGATTGCACTGTGGCTTGCTGGACTGGCCCCTTCTGCTCTGACCTTGTGAGCCATCCACATTTCATTTCTTGCCACTAAACTGCTCAACAGGGAACACTTGAGCTGCATTCCCACCCTTGCAAGTGTCCTGTTAAAGACTGAGCAGCAATCCCAGTGCCTTCATAGGAACACAATGCGCTGCCCAAGCTGATGTTAACATGTTTATTACATACAGAACAGATACGGTTTGTTGTTGATAGCATAGGGGACAAAGCACGGGAACGTATTCATACAGCAGGCTCTTTACAGAATGCCATCTTCAGACCAAACAGCGGAGTTTACAGGCCTTAAGACACTTTTTAAAATCCTTTTGTAACATACAAGATACTTTACATACATCACAGTGGAGATATGACAGAGAAGCATACTGAAGCCAGTCAGTTCTCACCTTGATGCCCAGCAGCCACCAAAGGCCACCTGCACCTCAGCTATCAGCAGAGGCCGGGTCTCCCCCCTGCAGCTGCCCCTCTGGGCCACGTGCTTCTCTTGGAGGAAAACATGGCATTGAGCTGGAAAGGAACCTGATGGGAGATTTCCTCATGTTGTTAGGGCCCAGTGGGTGACAAGAGACCAAGTGCTGTCCCTTCAACTGCTGAAACCAGATACAGAACAGTCAGCGGTACAAATGTTGCAATTCTGACTTTCATAGGAAAGACAGAGCTAAGGAACTGAACCCTACCAGGGCTTTTTTCTCCCCCTTCAATTAGCCCAAATTTTGAAGTTTGCCTGGCTCTCACTGATTAACTATTACATGACAGTGGAATCTGTGCTCTAAACGTTATATTGTTAACTTCAATGCACTCTGTGTTGAGATCCAAAGAGGTCTTCCCAGCATAAAGCATATAGCAAAAGTGAATGAGAAGCCTGGGACGGTCAGCAGTGCCCTGGCAAAATGTCCCCGGTGGAAGGTCCCCCAACATGCAGGTGGTGGCTCCAAGTATCCCTTAACCTCATGCCAGTATCAGAGCCCACGATACAGACGCCTGGAAGATGCCCTCCAGCTGGATTCCTGCCTTGGGAAAGAGTGGTGTGGTGGGTGTGTGTCACCAGCACTGCTTACACATAGCATGGGCACCCCTGTGGCTGGCTGAGGCCTCTGTTCACCAAAGATGTCTCTCGCCTTCTTGCTGGGGAAATGTATACCCCAGCCTTTCCTGAACTGTGGATACAAAAATTGTTTCGGTGCTGCTGTGCCAGGAGAGATGCCACGTGTTAGAGCATCCCCATGGAATATGGCATTCTGCAGCACACCAGGATATGCAAGCCTGGTCCATGGCAGCAACTACAGGACACAGCAGGGAGCTTTCCAGGAGATGGAGGCTTGCCCAGCTGTCCCCATACTGTCATAAGGACATCTCTGTGAACCCTGGAGTGCTGCACAGGTCAGGGAAGAAACAATATGACCACCAGGAGCTTCCAAATTCATCACAAACAAATGCAACTTGCCCTAGTCCTGCACACCCAGAAAAGAGCATTCAAGGGACACAGATTTTGTCCTTGTGGGGCAGTGTCAGAAAGGGAGAATACACCATTGCCTCTGTACCTGGAACCTCCATATTCTGCATCTTGAGCTCACAACCACTCTCCCTGGCCCCATTTTTTGCTGCTTCTTGTGTAAGCAGGATGCACATCTGCAATCACTCAGCATTGCTTAGACAGAAAGGGCTATCACCGCTTTTCTTGGGGGCTATCAATTTTTTCCAAGAGTCAGAAATTTCCGTCTTTTCAAACTACTTACTAGCACAGTCAGTGCTTGTGATGTTAAGTAAAAGATGTCAGGAATCTAGCCTCAATTCCTTTTTCTGTGTGACATCAGGTGAGACACAGCCTTGAATGCACCTGTTCAAGTCTTTCCTAACCAACTACCAAGTCCCTGTTTACCAAGTCTTTGTGAAAAGATATCTCCTTCCAGCAGGTCCTGGAAAAGACACACGGCCTTGAGATAAGGCAATCTCAATGTGTTAATGCAGAACTCACAGCAGATCAACACCATCTGCCCTCGCCTGTGTTTTAAAAGCCACCAAATGCAGTGCAGAGATAACCATCTTTCAGAATGAACTCTGGAATTCTTTACTGTCTGGCATTTTTGGAAGGGAGAGTTAAATGTATTGCCTTTTCTGGTCTTAAAAAAGCAACATTCCAGTACCCCTTTGCTACTACGGCTGTTTGGCCTTGACAATCAAACACCCATCTCCCATCTGAGCCCACCAAACAATCCTCTTGGGACACACACAGGCACCCAGCACATGACTGCTGAGGCAACAGCAGCAGCAGAGGAAGAGACTTTCTCCCTGCAAAGATGGAGCACGTGATCCCCACAGTAAGGGTGCTGCTGCCTTCTCCAGCCCCACAGCAGAAGTGCTGCCGAAACCATGATGCTCCTTGGAGGGTTCCTTGGACCCTTGATTGCTCTAAGTCCAGAGGATGTTATTGTGTGCTTAAGGGTGAATAAGGATAAGATGAAGAGTCTACTGGTGAACTAGAAGGGATTTCTGCTGGGGTGCTGCAGAAGTGATTGACCATCACTGCTTCGGCAGGGAATGCCTGGGGACACACTTCTTTCTCATGCAGGTGGGAGTGAGGCAACCTGCCCAAGAACCTGAGCCACCCCCCTCCAGCTGCCCCTCCTGACAGCGGGCAAAGGTTTTGCACAGTCCTGGCTCCAAGCTCGCTTCATGATGTACTGCCATTTCTCTCCTTCTAGATGCCAGTTCCGGAGCACAACAAGAACTTAACCACGCCAAAAGCATACGGGCCCAAGATGAAAGCTGCGAGTTCAGAGGTTCAAGGGGGTCACAGTCCAAGGCAGGAGCTGTTGCAGTTGTCCAGGGTCAGTTTCCAGCAGGAGTTATAATGCAGGCGTTCTGTATGTACATCTTGGCATTCAGGTGGGAGGAGGGACACTTAAATTGTGGGAAAAGAGGAATTCTCACTCAGGGATGTATGATACCTGCCACACAATAATGTGGCTCCGTTCAGCCTTGGAAAGTACTGGCTTCACCTGGGTGGCATCTCCCGCATTCTCTTCCGTCTCATCATCTTCCCCATCCCCTGAAGAGAGAAAACAGAGAGTAAAAATGGCAGGAGAGAAAATGCCATAGTGCACGGCTCTGGAATACTCCAAAGAGGCCAACACCCCTTTTAGAATCCCAGCAGTCTGATAACAGACACTGTGAGCTGAGATCTTTCTCTGTGCCTGGAGAATATTTACAGCAACACCATTCTTTTCTGAAGCTGGACTGCATGGATGGAACAAACCAGCTCCAGCAGCAGCAAAAACCACCCTTCCTTTCAGGGAAGCCGATTTTTACACAACAGAGCACCTTCAGCAGCAAGCATGATCATAGTGAGGCAGCGATGTTTGGAGCCAGTGGCACAGATGAGTTTGTTCTTTCCAAAGAACAAACTTTGCTTGCCTTCCATTCATACTGATGCTATTTTATGATATTTTTCATATATTTGTAGCTTTATAGATTGCTAACGCACAGCTGTAGCTCCCAGTACTTTTCCTACCCTTTTCTCCTACATTTTAGAACAATAAGCTAACCTTCTAACACATTCCTGAAATACTATTTAGTCTTGCCTCTTTAATCAACCAAGGACATCTTGCTTTTTACCATGTATCATAGACATAATAAATGTGGGGCAAAGCTCTTGGACCAACTCTAGTGGGGCAGAACCCAGGGAAAATTACCTAACCAACTGCTCTTCTAATTGGACACTATTTGTTAAATATGCTAATTTGTTAAACTTATAAAAATGTAGAAGTCCTGTATCACATGTGTATATTGCACCTGGAGGCCTCCAATTAAAGACCTGCTTGTATATTACTTCCTATATTAATATTGTCTCAAAAGTGTGTTGTTTTGTTTCTCGATTTTGTAGGCATCAATACAGCTGTGTCTCACTGCAGCCACAGGGCAGAGGTTGACAGCCTTGTGCCGTGCAAGGAAAATCCTTATCAGCCCTCACAGCCAGATGCAGGAGAAACAGTGCAGGGCTTTTCTGCTGTGGCTCCCCACAACAGTGATGCCTCGCTCCATGACCACAGCTATGCACCTACTACCTTTCCAGATGCCTCCCACCAAGGGCACTCACCAATCCGGAAATCGATGTACCCTTCTCCTCCACTCAGCACCAGGACGTTCTTTAGCTTCTGACCCTCAGTCTCAGTGGCTGCTGTGCTGGGGTTCTCCGAAGGGCTGTCCAACACACTCCCGTTCAGGGTCGCAAGGACATTGCCTGGGAGAGGACAGAAGTGCTGTCAGTGCCTCTGCTCAGCCCCCACACAGTTCACACGCACACAAACACATCAGGCAAGCCAATTCCTTCTGCTAGTCAAATCTGGCAGTCACTCCAGTTTAAACACAGATGTGGGAACCACAGGAAGTGCCAGCCATGGCCTGGACCCTAGGCTGCTGCAGACCAGCTCCAGCCCCTGCTACAAAAGGGATGGAGGCACAAGTCCCTGCTGAGGGAGGGCTGTGCACATCCTTACCAGGCACAGAGACAAAGAACTTGACAGCATCACGGTGGCCATGGAAGCAGAGCTGTGCCTGAGCCATGGAGCAGTAGGGAATGAAGCTGCTGGCAGATTTGTCACTGTTGTCATCACCATACACGTGGATGACCCCACCAGAGCGACTGCCCTCTCCAGAGGTTGGTGAAGTCTTGTTGGCTGGGGACAGGGAGCAGAAACACCAGTGATAGCTTTGAGTCCCCTTTACAGAAGGGACTCAATCAAAGAGAAAACTCATGAGCAGTGAAGGAAAACCTTTAAAGGTGCAGGTCTCTTTAAAGGTCTTGTATGAATGATGTGATGTAGGAGACCACACCAGATTACACTGTCCCTCTCTTTTAGATTGGGGCAAGCTAGACTGGCGTCACCAGCAGTGATCCTGTCCAGCCTCCAGAAATAACCCGCTGTCCTAGGATAACCTTTGTCTTTTGTAGTTGGCAGGGTACCCAAAGTGTCCACTGTCCCCAGAGGGCACCTGGAGGAGAACTACTGCTCTGGATTAGCGACATTGCTCAATTTCCAAGTCAAGTCCTTCGCTCACGCCCAGTCATGAGCACATGTGCTGCTGAAAGCAGTCTCTTGGTCTGGTGAAGTCTCTCAGTCCACTCAAAGCCATCACAGAATTGGAGTGAGATCCTTCTTCATTTCTTGATTAAACCATGACACCAGAGTGTCAGCTACTCCAGCACTGAACCTCTTTCAGATGTTCACCATCCACAGCTTCCAAGGAGGGCTCAGGGGCCTACATCCTTCATGACCCGGCTCTGAGAATGTGACCGTTTCCACTCACCAAGCAACAGAGACCAGTGCTCCAAGCTCAGGGTGAGAGATGCACACACCCACATCAGTTACAACAGGAAAAATATTAAACCAGGCAGCTTTCACTTTTCTGTGAGAGGTTGATTACTTCATTAATTATCTGTAATTCTGTGTTTTAACTTGGGCTGAATTTCAGTTACGTGACTTGGACAAAAGAGACTTTTCCCTATCAGGCTCAAGCCAGGATGCTGGGACAAGTACAAATACTTTGATGGAAGAATGAGAGTCAGTGTGTGTACAGTATCTGGCTTTTTACTGCAACTAATATCAGATGCTTTAAAAGGAGGAGACGTGTTGATAATGTATCTGGACAGCCACACGAATGTCTCTGAGTGAGAAAAAAGCCCCTCTAATTGCTGACCCTGGAAAGGAATGAATTTGAACTCAGACCCTGCCTTAACTGGCACTAACTTAAACAATTCTTCATGCTTATCAAGTCTCCTTGGGTTCAACATCTTGTTTGATGACTTACAGCTGGCAGGTGCCATAGCACCGCCTGCCATCGGCCTGAAACTGATGAAAGAAGCATCCTTGAAAAACCAAGGGAGACCTTGGGAGAACACTCTACTCCTGCTTCCTGCTTCTGATGAATGAACCTCTCCACTCCCCATCTCAAACTGGCCTACCACAATTAAGGAACCACTGTTGAAGAATAATTATTCTTAGCACAAAAAACCAAAGGGATCGACAGTAAGAGGGAAACAATTGTTTATAGCCATGGGAAATGAGGATATTTATATGACTGTCTCTGGTTGCTTTTCTCTAATGCAACTTAAAACAAAAGAGTGATGAAGAAAAATGGATGGAGAGAAGTTGAATGGCAGAATGGAAGGGTGGGAGAGTGACTACATAGGGAGATGAGTGCAAAAGGAATGACAGCTGTGGAGGGGAGGCAGTGGACTTACCCCGGAGCCCAAGGAGTTGGCCGCGGTGGAGGACTACAGCTAGGCACAGGCAGGGAGTGGGAACACAAAGGGGCACAGAAAGTGACGGGCAGGATGGGAGAGAAGAAAAAGGCAATTACTGGGAGATAATTTGGGGGCAACAAAAATAGTATAAACCCTAGAGAAACCACCACAGAAGCTCCTATGAGTTCATAGTGTTCTTACTCACTTTGCTCTTATCTTACAGGGACAGATGTGGTATCTGAGGTGGGAGAGGGACCACGTCACAAGGATCCACTGCTACATTTTTAGTGAGATTTTCTTGCTTACCACATTTTTCACAGGAACACACAAAGATAAAGCAACTGGTTTACAGCAGGGAAAAAGTTTAACTGAGAACATGGACAGGAGCCTTAAGACAGAATGGGCTTCAGAAAGGAACTCAGAAACAAGATCAAAATTGCAATGCATGACGAGGACTGTGTCGCTGCCCTCCTTGTGTCAGCCCCAGGCACACCCAGCTTCACTGCCCTTAGAGGAGACCATCTCAAGCCTGACTTCCAGGAGGATTACAAGAGGTTTGCTTCTTTTGTACAAGAGGTATTTGTTTCTCAGCTTTCCTGTGAGCATTGGTGAGAAAACATACATTTGGCTGCTTTCTGTTGAAAGCAATTGCAATCAGCTGCAAATCCTACTTCCCCATGGTGATCTGGATAAGACTCTTCAAAATGAGATGCTGACAGGCAGGTACAGAACAGGACTAGTAAGAGCTTCAACTAAACTTCCAGCTCCAGAGACTCAACTATTTACTCCTACTGCTGGGTCCCCTCACCAAGCTGGATTTGGTGTAGGATACCTATTTCTACTGGACTGATAAAGCTGAGCCCTAATCTGAGTAAACTGAGCTTTTCTAAGCTCAGTTTCTGGAAAATACTGTTATGGGGACATTTAGATGACTATGCCAAAATGAAATTTCCAGGGAGATCTTCCTGGTGACTTCTCACCCCATGGCCTCCTTTTGGAGACTTACTATAATCCCAAAACTTTGTTTCTCCTGTTTCACAGTAGCAACAGAATCAGTTCACATCACTCTGCTCTGTCAAGGTCCAGGGCTGCTCATACTCTGGGCTCTTCTCCCTGAACGTGGCTATGACCAAAGGGTGTCAAGTGTCAGGAAGGCATCAGCCTACCTGAGCCACCTGCCATGCTGCACAAATAACACCTAAAAGCTTCTTTTTTTTAGGGGGGATGCAGGAGTACTTTCAATAAATGTCACTTACTCTCAGTCAGGGGAATGGAGATGACAACACCGTTCCCGGTGCCCACCCAAAGGCGGTTGCCAGCGATGAGCAGGGCTGTGATCCGCACAAAAGAGAAGCCCAGCTTTCCAGTGCCTAGGAAGCATGAATGACAGTTGGGGAGTCAGTGATGACTTTGGGCAAGGTCTGCTTTGGGCAAATTCTGCCTTGAGGTCAGTAAGCAGCAGACCCTCACCTAGCATCTTGCTGACATAAGGCTCAATGTCGACATCCTGCAGATGTTGATGGCTGTGGGCATGGTAGAGCCTCAGTGTGGAGTCCAGGCGGATGGAAACCCACACTCCATCTCCAATCCATGCCAGCTGTCGTACCTGGCTCTCCCGACGAGGGTGGGCATCAAAGGATTTCTGAAATAGGTGAACCAACATGAGTTCACAGAAGGTTTGCCATTATCTATACTCCATATGTACATATACTCAATTTTTCTCAACTGAGATCACTTGTTTGGGTTTCAAAGATCTTGGAGAAGCTGTGTTAATGCCAGCTGACCCCAGCAGTTCACTACTGTACACAAACAATCCTTTGCTTGAGCAGCTGTACCGCAGCTTTGCAGAGCTGATGGTCTTTTCAGACCACTTCAGGAGTAAGAACATTTCGAAGCCAAGAGCTTTCAATGTACTTGGTAGAAAAGGAAAACACACAGCTCCAGGATAAATTCCAAAGATCAAACTGCTTTGGCTCACTAATGTGAACTTCAGATCCAGCACTTCTTCGCTCCTCAATTAGAATTATTTCAAGCACTCTCGGATTTGTACCAACACCACTGTACTGATTTTCACCCAAAAGGCTCTAAACATTGTTTTTTCCTTAGTGGAATCCCAGGGGATTGCCAACTGTACTGTTCCTTTGTGCCATAATGCCTACAGATGGAGAAGCCTCAGATTATACGTGAAGAGTCGCTGTAAAGCAAACACTTATGTTTGGAGAGTACATGGCCTCATAGACTCCCTAGTAAAGGCAAAGAAAATGGTCAGTTTAGACTTACTGATAGAATTATGCTCTGCAAAGGGAGGAAGGAATAAATATCCCCTGGCAGATTAGATCATAACATGACTCAGACTGACAGTCTTGGTCTTGCAGTCAGCAATGACAACCCAAAGGTTCTGAATTTCACACACTGCAGCAGAGAACAGCTGTTAAGAATAAATACAACACAAGAGTGCATGCATAGACATGTATGTGCTCTCTTACCTCAATCTGCATTGTCTTCGGCTGGATAACATGGATTTTGTTCTTGTAGCCACACCAGACTCTATCATAGACCACAGCCATGCAGCGGATGGAGTGGTGAGTGTGGCCAAGATCCATCAGGTGGTAATTACTGAGATCCCACTGACCATCTAAGGTGAAAAACAAGTGTGGAAAGATGCATCTCCTCCATGACATGTGAGCATACAACAGAATCCTCTACCTTTCTCGATATATCTGGGTATACAGCCTTAGCTGATACTCAAATGTTTAGTTTGCTTATGTCTGTGACCTTCCCATGACTTCTGCTTCAGGCACAGCCTTACACTTCCGAAACATGTAAAGTTTAGTTTAGATAAAGTTGAGTTTGGTGTCTGACAGCACTCAAATCAGGCCAATTTAAACATCTTTTATTGCAGTGAAGTGAACAGGCTTCTCTAACAAGTACAACAAAACCAGTGGGAGAAGAGGAAACACAGCTGAACAAGACTATGTGGAAACTTAAAAGGAAATGGGCCATACAGTCATTGCGATGAGGCTTCCTCACAACACAGACCTACAACATAATTCCCCCAAAGTGTCAAATCCAGGAGAAGGAATCAGATCTCCCTTCTCTCACTCTTATTTTTAACTAATCAGGCAGATATTGTGTCCTTCACAGACAGGAAGCCTCTATGTCATGAAGCTTTACCTTATTTCTGATGGGAACAATTTTGATGTGTTAATGGTCGGGCCTGAGCACATGACAAAGGCTGAATCAAAATTTGAATTGCACAAGCCCAGAAATCTCTATCTTTCTGCTTGCTGTATGAACTGCTACTCAATGAATAACTAAGTTCTTTATATGCCAACATTAGTCACAGGTAGCAAATTCCCATGTGCTGTCAGGTGCGAACACAGATAAGAAACTGCTCAAGCCACAGGGAAACAAAACCCACAGCAGTGAAGAGGACCAGAAACTGAATTTACTAAGTGTACCTCAAACAACTGCACAGCATAAAACACGACTTGAAAGCGTCGCGTTTACTCCACATGTGCTACACAGCAAATACATACATTTTTGTTCAGAAAAGCTCAGGAAGTGGTGTTAGAGTACACCTGAGATGGTTTAGGATAGCGATTATGTGTATAATAGCTATGTGTTTTAACTCGGTGTTTGTACTCCAGCAGCCAGCAACTTTCTCACCTCAGAAGAGCGTTTAATCCACTGCTACACTTTCAGCCAAATTTTGTTTTCTCTATTACATTGAGTCTTACCTTCTCCCCGATGGAATATGGCTAGTGTTCCATCTGCCAGAGCAACCAGGACCCTCCCTTTCACATGCCTGAAATAACGGAATAGTAAATACATAAAAACTCCGTAGAAGTGAGGGACTAAAAAACTCTTCCTGCCATCCATACACACCATCTTTACATAGTCTCCACAATTCCCAGGCAGTTTAGCATTGCAGGAACATCCTGCAAGAGGTCACACCTCTTACCTTCACTGCAGTAAGATCATCACATCTGTAAATTTTCTGTTGAGGAGATTCTTCTCCTTCACAATAGAAACACCATCAATTTCAACAAATTCCCCCTAATCTACCCTCAGTGAAATTTTGCCTTTCTCCTCCCCACTTGCTTCCTCCTGATATTGCTAGTCATGTATTCACTGAATTGGGTCAAGACTGCAACTGAGCAGGAAAATGCGTAGACATGAGGCTTTCCCATAACTCTTAAAAACCTTGGGGAACTTCACTCACAAAACAGTGCACGTCAGAAAGCAAAAACAAAGTTGTGGCTGCCACATCCTTGGAAATGTTCAAGGCTGGGAAGATGGATGGGGCTTGGAGCAACCTGGTCTAGTGGAAGGTATCCCTGCCCATGGCAGGGGGTTGAAACAAGAGGATCTTTAAGGTCCATTCCAACCCAAAGCATTCTGTGATTCTGTAAGTCTGTGACAAAGAGCTGCTAACCCCCTGTAAAGCATCGCTTAAGCCCCGGACCTTCTCTTCCACGTCCCTTGGAACACACACTTACACCAGGCTCAGCACAGAGTCCTTCAGCTTTATTGAGTGCAGACACTTCTTCCAGTTGGACACAGCTGAGTGCACGTAAAGCCTGTGAGAAAGGACAAATTGAGGAGGGTTAGCAGCAGGGCCCCACACCTTCAGCCTGCCCAGGCTTGAGTCTTCTCTTCTGGTAAGAAAGGCGGAGGTGAGGTAAGAAAGTGATGTTAAATCCCTGAGACTATGGTGAGCTGAGCAATGAAATGAAGAATGAAAACCCTCTCCAGAAACAAGCAGCGACCAAAAGGTGTGTGGACATGAAAAATAGAGCCCAGAGCAGGGAGGTGACACAGAGATCTGCCAGCCCAAGGGGAACACACCAGCCATTCTGAGCTCCCAGCCACATGGTGGGGGCAGCACTGGTGCAGGTCCCAGCATCCCCGGTTGACTCCTGATCCGGCAGTGTTGTGCTGGGCTCCATCTTCAGCTGCCCATTCTCCCTGAAGAGGGAAAAGAACAGTGTTAGAGGTTTAGCAGCAGCAGTGCACAGAATGCCCACCTAGGCCCACAGCCTGGCACTCACAGACAGGTATGGGCCCTTGCAGACACAAATCGCTTCCTTCTCTTTTGGTAGTTTTTAACTGCAGATCTGCAATCTACAGTATTTCCTTCTTCCTCCCCTTACAAACAAGTACTTCAAATCTACAGACCCTAACTGAGTGTTTAGCCGGACTATTACACAAACAATATTTTCTCTGATTATTTCCAACTTCAACAGAAACAACTTAGAACAACATGGGCATTCAGGAACAATCTGCATACAAGACTTCCACCTGTTCTTCAGGCCATCACATCAGCCTTGTTTGTCTCAAGAACTTTTGAGTGGTGAATAGCTTTCTTGGTTACTTTAACAGCACATCAGAGGTACTACTAGAATAAATCAATTATCATTTCTACACACATATCAGTAAGCTCCTTCAGTAAGAACATGAAGTGTACATGTACTTTGGAGGATCTACCTTAACCACAGGTCTAAACTCATAGTAAGAGGTCAAATATTTGCATTTTAACAGCTGACCCAGTCAGTTGCAGGCTGAGCCATGTCTGTTTTCATTTCATTTTTTTGCCTCCCTATTATCCCATCTGTAGTACTGTTCGGGAACAAGATGGATAAAAGTCTGACACTTTATCGGAAGATCAGGCTGCTTCTCTTATCACAAAGCTTATGAAAACAGAACTGATCAGTAACAGAACAGAACCATTACTCTGACCCCAGCCCACCTACCCATTCTGCCTGGGTGCCTGGGCTGCCACAGGGTCTGTGAACACGTGCTCGGTGAGGGGCCCAGGCCGGGCCTGCGTCGGCTCTGCCTCGCTGGCACTGCTCTCTGGTACCTCTGTAGCCTCTGTCGCCTCCTCAGTAGACTGAGACTGGTTGATCTTCCCATTGCAGACAGGAGCCACCTCACCTGGAGGACAATGAACAGTGTGAGACGTGCTACAGAATGAGTTGGTGAGTTAACTATCTAGACATCAGGCTGTCAATTCTTTAATTTATCCTTCCTTGCCAAACTCAATCAAGCTCTGAGCCTGTGCCACAGACACAGCAGCTCATCCAGCATCTTCTGCCTGGATGGGAAATAGACATTATTTTAAAGTGAGGCCTAATCTGTGACTAGCACAGCACAGCATCAGAAGGGCTCCAAGGCTGTCGCTGCAGTATGGAGTCAGCAAGGGCAGCAGTATGATTTGCATGTGAGCTTAACTGGCTTCCCAAGGCTCAGAGAACAAAGAAATCAGAACAGCAGCAGCTCTAGCAGGGCAAACATCTCACCTGTCCAAGATACTCTCCTGTATGACTCCCGCAACCAGGCTGCAGCATGTGAATCAGAGAAAAAAGGAGGGCTCTAAGAAGAAATGTACCAAAAGGGCCTTTGGTACTCCTGTATCATAGTAACAAAATTCTGGAGGCCTCTGAAGTGCTTAACTTGGGGACAGGAGGATGTGGCTGTAACACCATGAGCTCATACAGGACCAGCTGTAATTGAAATGTCACTGAGTTTTACATCCCAAAACTTACTCTGTCCCTTGTCCAGCACAGGTGTGTCCCCACGTGAGGAACAGTTGCTTCGTGGCACATTACAGCGGGTTGCACAGCCCACCAGCGTGATCCCTGCCAAGACACCATCTGCTCCAGCTGACTCTTCGGGATTCACATCCCCCTCCAGGAAGATCTCGCCTGGGGGATAGTCACTCTCACTGGCCGCTGAAGGCAAAAGAACAGGTTCTCACATAAATCAAGCAGCCACTGCTAAGTTAATGTAGCTGTACTCCCGAGGTCACCCTAATGATGGGAGATCCTGATCCTTGGGGTTCACCACCCTGGAGAGACACCACAGTATCCATCAGCAGCCTGATCCATGGCAGATCCCCTCATCCCTAGTATCAGTATCCAAGGCAGGTACACAGCCCTTCCACAGCGGACAAGGCTCACTCCTGCTTCCATAACACACTGTTTGTGTACCAAATGAATGACTTACTGAATACGGAGGAATCTCCATAGAAAGGTCCTACAGGAAAGCAAGATCTGGGTTACGATTTTGGAGAACAATTACAGAACACAACAAGGCCCAAGGGTTAGTTCCCAAGTGAGGACGCCTGTCCCTCCTAAGTGGGGCAGGTGACCCTGTGCAGACCCCAGCCTGGGCCCCACTCACCGGGGATGCTGGAGATGCAGAGCACGTGAGCGTTGCAGACAGTGAACTGGTCCACCACTGTGCCAGGTTGGTTGGCATCAATGATCACGACTTTACTGGTTGACAGCGTGCTAGTGAGGATCCAGACACGGCTGGATGTGGCATCCATCTCATGGAGCTCCTTTGCCTTTGAGAGAGCAAACACATGGGCATGATCAGCACTCCTCTTGGATCAATCTGAGCCTAACAATGCTTGGCAACATTTACACATGGGGTAGTTTATTTTAAATCATTATATTCTATTCTATAGTAGTATTATAGAAGAAATTTTTCTATTTTATATAGTTGTCCAATCAGTTATACCTTAATTTTTATTTTTATTAATTTGATTCCATTCATGTTGCGGCACTAGTATCCAGAGTACTGGCCAAAGAGCTTGTCTGACTCCTTACGGCAAGAGCAATTTGGCCACTAATTTCTCTGTTGAGATGTCTGACAAACGTATCACTGAATATTCATTAATCCAGAACGCCACAGGTCTGGGATGCACCCACAAGTGATCAGCTTAAGCAAGCTGGTCTCAGCAGAGTATAAGGCAGCAGTGTAAGACAGGTGTGGAGAAAAACCCTACAAACCAGACATGATAAAATATTGTATTATTATCTGCAAATTACAGCTTGGTTCTTTAAATAGGAAAAAAACAAAAAATCACTTCAGACTACCAAAAACCAGAACTGGATTACATCTCAAGAGGCCCAAATGGACTCACAGACTCTCTGTTCTTTTAACAAAGCTTTGCCTGAATGTATTGATTATTTTTTTAATTTACAGTGATGAGGGCTATATGATCTTCCTAGCAACCTCATCAAGCATTTAATGGCCCTTTTTATAAGGATTTTTTTCAAAATTCCAAACGTTTCAAAAGCAAATGTTGGAAAACTTTATACTGGATGATTTGTCCCAAATCACACCCAAAGTTACAGAAGAGCCAGAACATCAAAGCACTGCCCCACAAGTACAAGAAAATTTTATGGTTTAGTACAACGGTACTGAGAGAGGGGGTATGGTAGGGATGAAATGAGAAAAAACATCAGAGCGAAAAAAATCCATTTTCTTTTCTGACCTTTTTTTTCTCAGGAGATGTATGGTTACTTTTGTTGTTCTCGCCTTCCACTTCCCTATCACAGGTGAGGGGATCACGCCCAGGATCTAGTTTCTGCCCATTCCCAGGTTCCTGTTCCAAAGGTCTCCATCCTGAGAGATTGACTCCAGCTGCACACCACAGCTAAGAAACAGAAACAGGAATCTGAACTAGGGATTCTGCAGGCTCCGTGGTCTCTTTGAATGTAGGCACCTTTGTGGAGAACTGTCAAATGCCAAACATCTAAAACATCAAGTTGGAAACACCAGATCTTGATGATTTCTCCTAGAAAATATCCAATTCGATGCAGGTAAGACAGAGGATCTCTGTACCCAGCAATATCACTGCTTTTTACCCACTGCAGCAAAGCAAGCAAGGACATGGCTGATGTTTAATGTGTTCAAACTGACAGAGGGCAGGTTAAATGAGATATGAGAAAGAGATTTTTCCCTGTGAGGGTGTGAGGCTGGTGAGGCCCTTGCACAGCTTGCCCAGGGAAGCCTGTGGCTGCCCCGTCTCTGGAAGTGTGGAAAAACAGTCATGTGGTTTAGCTTCCACATAAGCAGTTTTCTGAAATCAAATCCAGCTAACCTCCTATGAGTTATTTCCAGGGAGCTTTTTAAGAGAATGCTTGGAACAGTACTACAGAAACAAATACTACATTTATCCAAAACCCTAAGGGAAAGATGCTGCACAGAACATTATCTAAAGACTACACGCAGAACCTTCTAGAAACAACAGCATAAACATTTTCTTAAAATTTAACCATCAGGATGATTTCTAAAAATCATCTCTGAATGAAGTAATGACAAACTGGCTATTTCAAAACAGCAGGTAAGTCTGCCACCTGCCCAGATGACCACTTATGCCCAACTGCAATTCTACTCAAAACATTCTAGTATTAATAGACACGTCTCACAAAAATCTACTCCAGATAATACTGGCCTGTTACCAATGAACTCTGGTCAACAGTAGAATCTAAGGAGTGATGAAATGCATTTTTACTTTCACTTGCTCATTTTCATGAATTTTTATATCGGTTTACATTACACCCTGAGCAGTCTTAGCAAAAGCATTAGAAGCATAAAATGTTGCTGTTGTTCATGAACTGCCTCAAAAAAGCAGAAGATGTCAGAGAGCAGCAGGGGACCTAGCAACCAGAGCCAGCTGAGAATTGTGTCCTAAAATACTTTTTCCTACATTGACTACAAACCACCATTCAAAAAAAGGAAGACAGAATTTGGAATATATGATGTCAAAAGAATACAGATTGTTGTAAAAACTGCAGGTTTAGTGTCCCAAATTCTTTGTTTATTTCATGTCCCCTTTCTGGACTGCATGGTAAGCAGAAACAACATACCTTCATAGTTGGGTCCTTCTCTACTAGTGGGCGACAGTACACAGGCACAGGGACATTTTTCATGCGAGTGTCTTCCTGACCACCATTGGGACTCAGCTAGGGGGAGAGAAGACAAAAAAGACAGTATAAAGCTGCAAACACTGGGATACGGCAAGAGACACAGAATCAGTGTGGCAGAACCAACCAGAGCTGGCTGCTGCTGAGGCTTCCTATCACATCTTGTGTGAAACAGAGTCCTTAAAGGGAGAAGAGCAGCGCACCCAAGAGACCATGTCACAATCATCACTGCCCCAGTGATGGCCAACAGAGGCTACACATTGCCCTGCTGACAGAGAAAGGATGCTCCCTGCAAAGAGTCAGGACACTAGCATTGCCTTCCATCATGACAGTTGGACTTGATGATCTTAAAGGTCTTTTCCAAACTTAATGGTTCTATGATTCTACGGCCTGAAACTTCCAAGCCATGCTGCCAGGCTCTTCCCTTTCAGGGGGTCTCTAAACAGTGAAATGCGCCATAAGCAAAAAAATGAGGCTGATGTTGTTTGATTTTGTGTTATTGATGGGAAGAAGTTGGCACAAACTGCATTTGTTTTTCATACTAAATGATTGTTAAAGTTCTCAGAGTATAAATGAAATAACTAATGTTCCAGCCCTTTATTATACAAAGGAAATTTAAAAAAGGACTGGACTCTGGATGGAAAAGTTTAATTCCTTTTGGTTTATGGTGCTTTTCAATTTCGGTATTTTCATGCAGAGGAATGTCCCTCCATTGACTTTGGTGGAGATACATAGAACATTAATTTAGTCTGTGCCTATAATTATCATACAAACAAAACATGCACATGGTATCTCTAAATCAAATAGTTAATGACTGAAATCACCTCCCCCCTCAGCCTGTCCAGAGCATGGTCCCTACCTGCTTGTACTTGGCTGGGAGGCTCCAGCCACAGGCCTGCAACCGCCCATCATCGTTCCGCACGTGCTCCCGGACCTGCCGGTACTGCTCCCGCTTCTGCTCACGGCGTGCCGAGGACGTGCAGTCACTGAGGAGAGAAGCACAGCGTCACCTCCCAACTGATGGTTAAAGAGAGGAGCTGAGGGTGAAGGGAATGTGGCCAGAACAGGGGAGGGCACACACAGCAAACCAAACCCAGCTGTGAAAACAGATGTAGGCGATCAGAGACAGAAAACCTCTGTTGAGAAGCAGACACAGGCAGCTCTGATCTGTCACGTGAGTGATGTTTCAAACCAAGTCATTGTCATCACCACTCATGATGTTCCAAGAGCCTTTGAGAAACAGGGAATAATCCTTCTCTAAAACCTATGAATCTAGGAGATCACACCAATTTTTGCTGAGCTGTTACAATTTACTAATCTAATGTCTCCATCAGGAAGGCATTTTGAGTTCTTTCCCTCTTTATAGTCAACTATGGATTTTTCTGTCCATTTTTAAGCTTTCTCTGGTGACAAGGAAAGCATGCACTCACTGCTGGTTCAAAGAGAACAACTCCAGCTTTGCACTGGCAAAGGTTAAACCAAAAATTGATCTGTGAGCTTTTAGACATGTTTTAATATACACAAATTATGTCTGTCAGCTGCAGCTCTCAATAGGTTTTTAAAGTATCATTCTGAGGTACAAACACCATCAGCAGAAAAATTAAATCCTGTGGGCAGCCCCATTATGTAATGCACTGCTGGGAAGCACTTAGACACCACAGCATGACTGTGAGATGTCATCAGAGAAAAAGACAGAACAAGGGCAGTGGGTATCTACAAAGTTTAAATTTACCCTTTTACAAGATCCAGGGTCTTTCCAACAAATCCATTTTATTGTAGAAGCTATCCTACTTTACCACCACATTCTCCAAAGTCCTTCCATAAAAACACACCCTACGTGAAACTACACAACCTCTGCAATGGCAGAACATGTTGTGAAGTCATGTAAACCACAGAAGAGTTTTCTCCCTTCATGTAAGGGACACAAAGAATTGGGGTAAGGTTGTAGTAGCTATGCCCAAAGGCTCGTTTTTAGCATGGTTAAGATTAAAACCAAGTACTGGAACTTAAATGTGCTGTGGAGAGAACTTTTATCTTCACTTAAACTCCTTGTCAAAAGGGTTGTGCAGACATTCCATCTCTTTGTCTTGATGCTGCCATCACATCCCACCCCAAAAACCCTCCTTCATTCCACCCCAGTCTGCAAATACAAGTGCAGAACTAGAGTGGGGCCAACTTGAGCTCCAGTGGTCCCTGGTGAGACGATCCATCACGGCCTGGAAAGCCGTGGCTACTGTATGTTTCGGAGGACAATGTTTGCTGAACCCATCCATACAGTAACTGATGAGTGAAAGCTCAGGGAGATAAACCACACAGAACAGAGAAATACTAACACCACACAGACTGTTTCTAAAGTGGAAAACAGCTTATTTTAAACAGTGCTGCTCTTTGGGAGAGCTGCAGGGGGTCCTGGCTTGGCACACAGCCCCGCAACTCACTCGTCAGGGAAGAACTCGAGGGTGCGGCTGCTGGAGGAGATCTGGCACATGGTGTGGCTGCGCCGCTGGCTGAACCCCGCCGTGGTGGGAGACTTGTAGTGGATATTCACAGAGGGGTAGGTCCTCTTTGCTGGGGGAGGACTGGAGGAGGAGCTGAACAGACGGCTGAAGCTAGGGACACAAAAAGGCCAAAAAGTAAGAGAAAAGGTGCCTGCGGAAACAGGCACCATAGATACACAAAAGGGGAAGAAATAGGTATGGGATCAAAGGCTGTAAGCAAGTCACAAAAACTGCTCTACTTCAAACCCAGAGCTACATCCTTTGTTTGACCGGCGTAAGATATTTTTATCTTCTGAAAACAGCCCTTTATTACAACTGACCGTGAGTGTATGAATGTTTCCATTCCATGACACTCATGAACTTTTTCAGCTTGTAAAACAAAATCAATGTGCATGGTCAGATCTAATTTTAATTTCACTAAGGACAAAGGAAGCCCTTGAAGGCAAAAGGGTTAAGCCAACAACATTTCTACCTGACATTAATGTCAGAGTCTACTAAGTTGCTATCTGAAGTAGAAACGGCAACACTCCCCCTTTTCTTAATTGTATACAAACCACCAAAGAACTTACAACTGCCAAATGGTGGATTTCTTCTTCTCCTGGACGGATGGGTGCTCACGGGAAGCTCTATGGACAAACACAGCAGAACCAAGTTAACTTCTGCATCTCTGCCAAGCATCAGGTAATTTCCATCAAGGAAGACATATCAAAAGTCAGAATTCATTCTAATGTGTTTAAAAAGACACCAGGGAAAGAGACATGCACTGGTCTTCAATGCAAGCACACCCAACCACTTTAAGTATCAATGCTGACGTGAAAGGCAAGCAAGTGTGTTTAACGCAAAGTTTTACCAACTCTCTGTAACACTGTCTGCCACAGACAGTGTGGGAACTACAGACCCCAGCACTGGAGTCACTTCAAGCCACAGCCTTCAGAACTCATCAATCAGAAGCAATACTCCTCCTCAGAGCTTCTCCCAGCTTAATAAGCACACAAGAAACAAGCAAGACTAACAACTGTCCAGTGTCTCTAAATAACGGCGGCAACATAAGATTCGCAGCCCAGGTTCAGGAACAAGAGAGAAAGAATTGGCATTAGGAGAGAAGCATCTACAGCCTGGAAAACTCCCAGTACTTCTCAACCCTATGTTGGTAGGGGTTGCACCGACCACAAGGTAAAACATGACCAGGTTCTGTCCTAAACAGGGATGTTACCCAACACCCAGCCTCACCTGATCATCTCTGTCCACCTGACAGCCTCCTGGAGCTCCATCAGCCTCTCCTTGTACTGGTTGCGCTCCATCAGAACCCGGGCCATCTCCACGCGAGTGAAGCGCCGGCGCTGGGCAATGGGAATGTTGTCCTGCAGAGGGGAGGAGCACTGCTTCAGCCAACAAAAGATGGAATGGGACTGAGGTTAGTACCGGGCAAGTCAGGGGACAGACACATATTTGTTAGTTCTTCTTCTGTCCTGCTTGATTTCCTCCCCATTTCCCCATATAAGAAGCTAATTCAGACAGTGAGCTCCAAACTACGGCCCATGGACCTCTGAGTATTCAGCAAACCCATGGAAATTAGAATGAGAATCACCACCAACTTGAACAAAAAGCCCTCACACACACTGCCCCCAGAGTGGGAGTACTGCCAGCAAGGTGCTTTGATAGTCTGCAAGGAATGATAAGAATTGACAGTGGTCCGCTGGTCCAGAAATTTGTAAACCGAAGTTTTAATTCAGTAGCAAAGCCAGTCACAAGCAGCAGAGAGCACCACATAATGCCATCTGCCCCCTCAGGAGGACTGGAAGGAGATATTCTGTTAGTACAGACAGACAAAGACAGGATGCAGGAAACTAAGGAAACACCTTTTCCTCTTCGGTAACACAACTTGACCTTCCAATGAGGGCACAGGCAGCTTTGGGTTGGGAACAACAGGAGTGAAAGTCTTTGTCTCTTTTAAGGAGTGGAAAAGGAGAATAACATGACTAAGTTGCAGAAAATATCTGCCCAAAATAAAGACTGCAAGGATTTCAGGAACTCATTACTAGGAGGTGGCACAGGGCTGTGCTAGATTGCGGCAATTTCCAAGCTCAGCCTGGCTGGTAAGTGCTGCTGAAAGCTGGAATAGCACAAATTAACCAAAGCTGTCCCTAGCCTCCCTGGATTTTGAATCAAATCTGTATGACTAGTCAAAACAAGAACTGTATAAACAAAAGGGAATTTATCAATTATTTTTTAAATTAAAAAAAGAACCAGACCTCCTGTCAGTTCAGCTGAAAACAAATCCAACTCTCTTCAGCAGCTCACGAGCTCAACTTGAAAATATTCCCATCTACCTAAATTCTGAACAGACCAAGTTCACTCCAAATAAGTCAAGAGATTTAGGCTAAAACTAAACCTGCTCTGATACCTTGTGTAAGAAAGAAAAGAGTAACACTGACAAGCAATGTATTGAATTCCCTGTCCTAGCAGGGACATTTACAAGGAAAATCTCGTTACTGCTTGGTTTGCCTTTTTGGTTTTTTCAGCTACAGTTAGTCTTCGTTGAAAAGCCTCTATCACAGCCAAAACAGTTCCAAGAGCTGTCCTAGAAGAACAGCCCATGAGCCTTCTCTTCCTGTACCCTGTAACAGGCAATACTAGCTTATGGAAAAGAATTAACAAGAAAAATGCAGCACCAAGACATGGTGGTAGCCACTGTTGCAAAGCTGGCTGTGTAAGCTGGATTTCACTGCATGATGTCCTCACAGCTAAATCTTCACTGCCAAGGTGGGGAGAGGCTCTTCTAGAGAAGCCTGACTGTCGTAACACCCTGAGAGAATCCTCACTGCACACTAAACTTGAATTCTAAATTAAGATGGTGTCAAGCAGGGCAGTGCTCTAGCACCTGGCTGCAGAAACTACATCCTGCACAGTGGTACTGCCCTTGGGTCGGCTGCTCCTCTGTGCCAGCTTCTGGTTCGAAAATTGTACGAAGGGATTTCATGCTCATCAGCCACAACCCATCCACCAGCCTTGCCCTCATTGCTAACAAAGGCACATCAATCTGCATCTCAGGACTCGTATACATGAAGCAATATAGGTAAGTAAATCAACCCCCTTTCCCCGCAGGCATTTTAGTAATGTCATATACCAATTCTGTACAGAGATAGCTGCTTACATCCTCCACCTCCTCTTTGGGCTCTCGTCGGGCAACAATCGCTTCAGATTTCACTCTAGGAAACAGGAAGAAAGGGATCAAAACAGCAAGTGACACCACGGCTGGCTCTGGGAAGAGAACCAGCTATGGCAAGTCTGGCTGCATCCATCACAAGGGAGCCATCTCAAACCGTGTGTACCAAGCGTACAAATTCTGAGATGCTTCTCTGGCATTTTCCCTCCCTCTGGCAGCACATTACTCTGAACAGCTTCACCAACCTCACCCCACTTTTTTCAAACATCTGTTGTGAGCACCAAAATACTGACCACTGGAAGAATCCAGACAGTTTCTATTTCTGAACCAGCATCTACATTCAAATATCTGATGAGAATGAGCCATTTTCAACAGGGAAAATGCTGGTTTAAATGCTTCTTCTGGGCTGCTTCTGGTTTCAGTAAGATTCTCTGATTCCTTGTGAGTCAATACAGCGAAAAAAGCCCCCAAGGTGAAGAACAGTTTGCCGAAATGGCAAAGAACACCAAACCCTGACGAAAATTAGTGAGTGCTTTTAATTTCTTTGTATGAGGCATTACAAAAGGCATTTTAAAAAATCTCTCTGCTTGAAAGACTACTTTCATTTCAGACATTCTGAACAACGAAGAAACCAGTCTGTGTTATTCTTGGTGATTCTGAGCTCAGACTACAGAACCTTCTAGATTCCAGCTGGAGAACAAACCCTGTCCTCTGCCCTGAGCTCCTGCAGTCAGGCACACCTAGCCACAACGGAAATGTTCTGCTCTGAGCTCCAGGAGGCAGCTCTGTGCGTACGGATGTGAAACCATCCCAGGCTTTGCTGGGCAGTTGGCTTTAGTTTCTCTAGTTTGAGAGGAAGATAAAAAGTGGCATCTTCCTGTATCGGACTTTAGAATCTCTTCTGCCTCTTCTCACTCCTAACATGAGCAATGAATCACCAATAGAGGCATTTAAATACCACTTGTGCAACTCTGTATGAGCTCTTTCAGTAAATGAATGGGCATTCACTTCTCTCAGAGCTATCCTGGCTGCTAGGAGGATCAAGCTCTTGGCAGTTTCCTTCAAAACTATTGGTTTTGACATTCCCTTTCTTTGGATGGTTTTGGTGGTTGTTGTTGGTTGGTTGGCTTTTAATTGCAAATTTAAACCCCTAATGCTTCGCTTCAGGGAGCCCGAGTTTGGAGCTGCTGCTGCAGAATCCTAATCCTGTCTTGTTGTGCTCTCTAAGGTACCTTTAAATGCCAATGCAAATCCCATGAGTGAAACACTAAAACAAACAGATGAGGTGGGTTTACCACTCTTCACTCCCAGGTCCTTGGGGCAGGGGGATAATCACTCACCTCTTTAGCTCCTCCTCCAGCTCCTTGACTCTGGTTTCTATTTTGGCTTTGGCCTGCTTTGTTGCTTCCAGTTCTCCCTTCAGCACTTCCTGCTCCCCAGACAGCTGGTCCACCTTGGCAATCAAATCATTCTTCACAACGTTCAAAGCATTTCTTAAAGGTGTGAAAGGCACAATAAGCAAAAATGCCAAAAACCAGCAGCTGTCCACAAAAGAGACCTTTAACTAAAGTCACAGACACTACAAGGGGAGTTGAAACAAGTGTGTTTAGCTATGACTCACTGGAAATTAAACTTTGGGAAGATGGAGCTGCAGAAGAACAGAGAAACCATCATAATTGTTCAGGATGAGGTTTGTCCGTTCCTGTATCCTGACTAACAAACCAACCTCTCCTTTGGAAGATGGCAGAACACTGCAGAAGGCAGGTGTAGAGCAACCTATCTATTTTTGAAAGAATGAAAGGCTGAGACACACCTTTCAGAACTGCTGTCATCTGCAATTGTGGATAATTGTAGATGATGAGAATAGAAATATGCATTTCCAATCAGCTCCAAAACATCTTAAAATTATAAAATCAGCAGCTTCCCATCACAGTAGGTTCTCCAGCTCTCCCTTGGAGTATTTTGCCTTCCCCTTCCCAGCTTCTCAGCTTTAATAGCTGGTTTGCCAGCTTTTCTCAAAAACCAACTCCACTACACTGTCTGCTTCTCCTCTATCAACTACAAAATATCTGACAACTCAATAGTTACAACAGTTTCTTTCCTAATAACAAACCTTGCAAATAAAACCTTATTATCAGCAACGTCCTCACAGAGGCCAACACGTGGATTCCCACTGAAGTTAATTTAAAGATTGCAATTGATCTCAGATTGCATCAGGCCCTACCAGCACATGCCCAGAGGCTTTACCCAAGTGCCTGCAGAAAGGAAACAGTTAGGAAACAGCTCAGAAGAGCAAATCTTCTTCTACAAGTGAAGGAACAAGTATTCAGGACAACCAATTAGATAAACAAGTGAGGCAGGAGTTCTGGCCAAGACCTACTCCAAGGTGACATCTCATTTATAACCAGGCAGGTAGGTCAGAGCACGCGACAGTTCCTTACTTGGTCTCCAGCAGCTGCGAGTTCTCCAACAGCAGATTGCCCACTTCTTTGCCCATTCCTGAAAAGAAAGGCCAGGCAGTTTTCACCTGCTCTCCTAGAAACACTCAGCTTTTGTGGCACTGCCTAACTCATGCTCGAGAAAAAGAAATCATTTTTATTAGGCTTCCCTAGAGTCCTGTGTCCTGTGTGGAGAGTGGAGTGTCTCTAGCTGAATGACCAAACAGCACCAGCAAAGACACCCATGTGTCCTGTAGATAACCCAAATTCAGACCTAGCTTCTGACCTCAACCTTCACAGACCTCTTTGAGAGGGACAGAGGGGAGAGCTTCACTAATACCAATCAGGGAAGTCAAGGCAATTACTCCTGCTTCAGCCATGAGCTATTGCAAACATTTTTTATCATTCTTCACACAGAAAGAAGGTAGCATTTATGGGTTTTTCACAAGGGTAGCAGAACACTGTCCAAGCTGCTGTCCTGATCTGCACACTAGTGATTTTCTTCCTTTCTCAGTACAAGCCGAATTTTCTGTTTGCATGATTTGGGATCATGGTTATGAGGAGTTTCATACACATAAAAGGCTTCCCATTATCGACCTTCTGCTAGAGCAATTTTAACAGGACTGCAGATTGTCCCTTGCTTTATCTAGCTTTAACAGCCTTCTCACAGACATTTAAAACGTGAAATCTCAGTTCCACCACTTCAGACCCACACTCAACACCTACAGCAGACACTCTGTACTTGCACTTGGGCATCCACATCCAGCTGCAATCTGCAGACTGGTTTACAAGAACATTGACACATCTGAGGCTAAGAGTGAAGGTTGAATTAAGTATTTCATAAAACCAATGACATTTAGGGACCAAAAGCACAGCTGGGTTGCTTCCTGCTGCCAGAGACTTGCTGAGTCCCAGGGTCAGCCTCTGTCTTATACTGGGGAACAGAGGCCACCTGAGAGCTGAAGGCAGAGAGGCCTCTCCTCTTGGAGGACAGTGCTGAGGGGTGCAGCTCGTATCTCACCACAGGTCCCAGAGCATGAAGAAGTCTCCCCACCATCAGTATTTGTCCTGCCCCCTGAACTCTCTCTTCCTTCACAGCAAAGACATCAACAGTTTTCATGACACGTCATTTGCTGATTAATTAGTATTTGCAAGAAAATAAAAACAACACAAACTCGAATTAAATGGAAGTTAGAGGAACATGGCAGCACATGAGAAGTGAGAACACACCACAACACTCCAACATACAGATCCTCTTCCCACAGTTAAATGGGATGAATTTATGATGACAAAAGCAAATTCCCAGCAAGAATGAGTAAGAAGCAGCATTTTCAAAGTAATTTTGAAAAATTAGTGACAGATAATTAATCACTTTGATGTTTCAGGCAATGTGTGTCAGAGAATATTCCAACAGCACAAAAGTGGGAAACACTAACTGCAGTGCAAACTGCAGTGTATTTTGGGTTGGTAAGGTGAAGGATCTATAGCCCTTTTTTTTGGTGACATGCCGCACGTAGGTCAGAAGACTCAGAGGACTTCTGTTTATTAAATTCTTTTCTTGCTCATTTTTAGTGATTCTACAAACAATCAAGTAAATATTTAGCCTGTAAGGCATTAAATTGGCACAAGGACATTAAAGGTCCTGAGGAACATCCAGGGAAAAGCTCATCCCCATCTGCAGCTGTTTTTGGGAGAGAAAGGAATTCTGGGGAAGAGGGTGAGCTATCATGCCAGAACTAAAGGCCACACAGCATTCTGTCAGTATCCTTCACCACAGCTTCTACCTTACTTGCGTGTGATGCAGTGACAGCCCAATGCCTTAACCACACCTCTGGCAATAAAGAACAGGATGAAGCCTCCCAGAGCCATGGAATGGCACTATGAGATCATCTTGCACAGGCTGTAATGGGACAGCTCTGCTCACGGGAAGAAAACTTTCAGTGTGGAGAGACCATAAGGAGACCTCTTCAAACCTCTGGGGCATGGAGCAAAGGGAGGAGAGGTGTGGGCAAAGCCCTGTCCAACAGAGCTCATCCTACACCATCTTCCTCCCACAGCCAGGCAAACAGTGTGAAGCATCAAAGCGGATAATCAACTACAATGAAACAGAGGAGAATCCCCAAACCACCTCTACAGAGCAGCTGCATCCTGCTTCCTGGAGAGGTGCTGCCACCACCACAAAAAACCAAAGGTGATGCAAGACATATGGACAGATGATGAGTGAATGGAAGGAATGCAGAAAAAAATGCACAAAAAAAAAAAAAGAAAAAAAAAGAAAAAAGAAAAAAAAAATAAAAAAGGCCTTCGCCTTACCAAAGAAATCATCCCGTACTATGAGAGCCATCCCATACGAGAAAGGGAACAGAAAGAGATGGGGACAAAGGGGAAGAAAGGAAGAGAAAAAAAGCAGCCATTAAGTACCAGTCTGTAAACAGCAAACAGAGCAGCTCATCAGCACATGTACAGTGTGTGGTGCCAGCACATGTGATGCTCGGTAGAAAGTTATCCTGTTCTGCTGCAGCCTGACCTAACAGGGACTTCAACTTGGAGTGTCACAGAACAGTTTGGGTTGAAAGAGATCTTTAAAACACATCCAGTTCCAGCCCCCTGACCTGGGCAGGGACACCTCCCACTAGACCACATTTCTCCAAGCCCCACCCAACCTGCCCTTGAACACTCCCAGGGATGAAGCAGCCACAGCTTCTCTGGGCAACCAGTGCCAGGGCCTCCCCACTCTAATTGCAAAAGAAATTTTTCTTATATCTAATCTAAATCTCCCCTCTTTTTGTTTAACACCATTGCCCCTTGTCCAGATGTCAGGATAAGCTTGAGATGACCTAATCTGCTTCTTTCATCTTCATCATTTTCCCTGTATGATACATCCTTGAGTTTCCCATCACCACAACAAAGGCAGGTCAATAGACATTACAAACAGGATGAGGGAAGGACAGTAACGGGGGAAAAAAACAGAAGTGGGGGTGAGTATCAAAGCTTTCATCTGGCCTAAAAAGGCCCAAATCCACCTCCACACCGCAACAAACTCCAACCCAACTTCAGTGGGAGGTTTTCTGAGGAATGTCCACTAAAAACGTGGCTTACAGTAAAACCAGTTTGAATGAAAAGAAGGGGTGATGCCATCCTTTTCTTGGTATCATCACAGAGCCCTCACTGAGTAGTGCTGGGCACAGGGATGTGGCAGAGCTTGTTGGCACATCACACTATCGCAGCTGCCAGGTCACCACCTTTACTACAGGGCAAACTTCACCCAGTTTGCACTGTCATCAAGAGAGATCCCCTTGACTTCACCTGAAATTGCATCAGGGCCCACATGTATTTTACAAGCAGGTGAAAACCTGATGGCAGATCATGGCCCTAGGGCAGCAAGCAGCTTCCCTCAACAAAGGACAGAGCCATCACCCAACTCCTGCGGGAAAGGCAAAGCTTCCACCAAAGACAAAGGCTTTGCCACTCTAACGCATCATGAAAGTGTCTTTAATGTCACTGCCGCAATACCTGAAGGGGGGTGGTTCGCACCAGGTAACCCCCCACAGCCACCGGCACATGGAGGGACTCCTCACAGCAAAGGCTGTGAGGACTCCTCACTCAGTCTGTGCCCACCTGACCTCTGCTACAAGTACCCTTCCTGGCTCCCTTTGAGCCCCAAGATCTCGAGTGACAGGCCAGTGTGACACTGTGGAGCAAACCTGCCCACAACCACACAAGAGAAAGCAGGTTGAAAGGCAGCAGGAGCGTGAGCAGAGCAGGGACCTCCTGCTGCAGGGACCCACCAGTGTGAGGCAACCAAGCAAGGCGAGGTGGGAGAAGTCTGCAAAGCCAACCGTGTTTGGACAAGAGCAGGGGAGTATCACACGTGTATACCACATCATCCAACCTCAACCAGAAAAAAAGAAACAAGGAGAACTGAGCAGGAGATACACACCTGAGAACTCCCCTATGCGCCATGTCCAGCGAAGCACAGAGAGACAAGGGAAAAAGGAAGTGAAAAAGGATCAATCAGTGACTGAAACCAACAAAATCAAAATTTTGTTCAAAAAAAATTAACAATGATTCAGCCATTTCAATGTCAAAAGGCATGAAATAGTAAGGACAGGACCTGCCATTTGCTGTTGATGGCATGACTCTACATATAGGACAGAAAAAAAAAAACCAAGAAGGGTAACCTGTGGTACAACTCCAACCACACACCTCAGCTACCCCCAGATTTCCAGACATGGATCTGAGGCAATCAGATCTTCCTGGACTGGGTAAACCTTTATTTTGTCTTTATTTAGTCATATACCACTAAATGCAGAACAGCTCATTGCCACTACCTCTCACTTCCCCTCCCCTTGTGATTTAAACAGCTGGATCCTCTGACAATAACTGAGCTCTCCAGTGACACTTCAGCTTGCAAAAGGCAACTGGTTGCATTTAAAACCTTCTTTTTTTTTGTACAGTGTAATGCTGGGACTTAGTTTGATAATCCCATTTCAACTTCTGTACACAACACTGTATATAAACTTACCGCCAATAAGGCTGCATTTCTGTCTTCACCACACACACACTGCTGTTTAATTTCCAAAGCAAATACAGTTGGTTATCCTAGACCTGAATCACAGAATGGTTTGGGTTGGAATGATCATCTAGTTCCACCCCCTGCCACGAGCAGGGACACCTTCCACTACCCCAGGTTGCTCCAAGCCCCGTCCAACCCAGCCTTGAACAGCCTTGCCCCAGTGATGGGGCAGCCACAGCTGCTCTGCGCAATCTGCTCACCACCCTCACCACCCTCAGTAAAAGGACCTGTCCACTGAGCACAACCAAACTGCTAGCGATTGTTTGTATCTGGAAACACATGGGATAGGGAAGAGCAGGAAGGGGATCTGGTAGAAGGGGGAGCTGAGAAAAGGCGAGATGGGAGAACAGAACCCTACTCAGGATCACCTGTGATTAACAAGCGAATACGCAGGAAAACAACCAACTAGTGCTCCTAAGTCTGTAGGAGAAATAAGGGAATTTGGTCCTCAATTCCCACTAGTAAATAATTGTTCTCACTCCACATTTTTCTCCAGAATACTTCCTATACAAACCCATGTATGCAAAGCAGTATTAGAGGTGGGGGTAAATCCACATGTTTTATTTTAAATAATAAAACATGAAGAGTGCCAATTTTGTATCAGAAATAAATGGGATTTTCCATTCCAGAATCAAACTTGCCTGCCAGCCACTGCTCAAGGGTAATTTCTGTAAGTCCTGTTTTTAAGGTCCTCTTTAATGAGATTTCTCTTTCTTTAAGAAACTGAGATGAAAAAAAAAGAGAATATTCTTTACAGATTGCCAAGTTTTGAGAGACTGGAGGAAGTAATAAGTCTTCACTTAAGTGGGCTTACAGTCATTCATTAATATGATTTACAGAAAGAAGTGAGCTCCAAATATGACCTAGAGAGAACTCTTTCAGCTTGTGGATCTTGTTTCTTACATCACGTTCATAAAGCACCATTTCCTCTGTGTCTGTTCAGACTCAAAGGTACAGCACAAAGAAAGAACATGCTACCTAACCAAAACGGCAAAATTTTGGACTATGTCGACAGATTTTTGCCAGCCCTAAGATCTAGCCCTTTGCTTCCATCTTTACCAGACTTCCTTTTGTGGTTTTTATTGTGCAAAGCCAAAAAAAAGCACCAGTCTCATTGCTTGTTGAGAGACATGACCCCTGAGATCTCACTGTGCTTCTTCCCTTTGTACAACCAGCAATGTGCATGTTCATTTTAAAAACACTCTTACGTGCCAGTCAGTAGCCAGAACTCAGCCAAAGGATTGATTAGATCCATGTTTACCACACAAAAACACCCGACAGAACTACCTGATTTCATCACAGTCCATCTCCCAGGTCTGAAAAGGAACCAGCCTTCCTATTTTGCAGGCCCACCATGGGATCACCTGCAAGGGTTCTGCTGCTGTGCTCAGGCCAGAAAATGGTCCTAGCACAGAAATGTCCTCCTCATAAGCCACACTGCAGTCTTCAGAAACTACACTGTGATCTTCAGGGCCCACACTTACATGGGAACTGTTCAACAAAGTCTTTGTACGTTTTTATTGCAAGTGGTAACTGCCAAACAACAGACATCTCACCACATCAAAGTCTTTGGGCAGTCTTATAGCAGGAAGAGGTGAAGCACCTCTGACTTCATCCGATACTGTAGTGAACAACCATGCAAGATCTGGGCAACAAAAAGCTTTGGCCCTTTGAAAACAACAGTCCATAGTTCTTGCTGATCACTGGGTCAGGCTACAGGGTAATCCTAAGAGGAAATGGATTTCCAGAAGTCAGGAAAGTGGGAAGCACGTTGTCCGAAGCCATTCATACACCAAGCAAGTCATTTTCCAGAACAGTAACTCTTCCAAGCCAGTAATATCTGATACCCCAGCCATTCTGGGGGGAGAAGGAAAGCAGCAGTTGGCACAGTGATTAGCAGACAGAGCCGCAGAATCAACCCAACACTCCTTGATAAGGAAGCACCGAAGGATCAAGATAAAATAGATAGTCAATGGCAAGATTATCCATGGTTTTAGTGCTTTGATTCTGCTAGGAAGAGAGCTCCTGATAATGTATGGAGCTGGCTAACCAAAATTCATTCCACAGCTTTAACCATCACACGTAGTTCCTACTGTCAAGCTTCCCTTTAAGCAGGAGCCCCAGCCCTTCTGCAAATGGCTACCAGCATCCAGGGGATTCTCAAACCTGGAAATATTGCTTTTCCTTCAAAATTCTTAATTTGCACAGACTGCCTCCCACTGCAGGTAGAGAAAGCCTGCATGTTCATCCTGAGTCTTCTGCAGATTTTTTTTTCTTCTGGCAATCATGAGTTGAAGATGAAACAATAAATGATTTAATGCTTTAGGCAATGGCACGAGGGCTCTCTTGCATGCTGCAGGGCTAGCATGATTAAAAAAAAACCAACCCAAACCTACCCATATCGAAAAGCCATTGCGAGTGTTCTGATGATGGTCGGGTTCTTGTTCTTAATTCCAGTCACACTATTGGCTATAATACTACAATTTCACAGATACTTGTCTTTCATCAAACAAGAAGTATTGTATTAACTCCTTTCCAGTTTTCAGTCCACACCTTCAAGGTTAAGTTTTTGTTTAATAGGGCAAAATCTATCTCCCCTGCAGAAACATATGCTTTTTGAGGGCCTTGATACAAGAGGTATCAAAGCTGATCCAAGAACCGTCCTAATTTGGGCAAAGATGAGCTGCTGCAAGTCTGTGTAACACGCTTCAGCTCATTCTGTTCTGGACACATATACGGAACCAAACTTCCAGATTATCCATAAGCAGCTCCATACTGGCAATCTCCAGAAAGGAAATGTTCACTTTCAGATCAGATCTCTTGCCACTAAGTACACATAACACATGGTTTCTGGAGTCCTCATGTGTCCTAAGGCTCCTTAAAGCAAGCAGTAACACGGAAAATGAGCTACACTGTTATAAACTCTATCAGCTGCCTGTGTCACCTGAGTATTTAAAGACCACTTGTACTGTCCTGATGCAGGAAAACAGCAGGACTTAAAAACATGCTTAAATTCTGTCAAAAATCACGATCTAGATACTCAAGAATCCAATACAAAAAAAGTACAGAGAGGGCTCAGAGTACTCCCTGAGGCAAAGCTGCTTCTCTGACTGCTGCAGGGTTCCAGCCAGGAACACAGAACACAGCCTGGCTGCAGGTATTACAAACACCTTCAAAACCAGCCTAAAAAGTGAATTACCACATCTCTTAGGCTGACTGTAAAACAGTAAATACTGCATTATAGACCATAATATTTCCACATAATTTAAACATCAAAAACTTAACTAAATGGTTACTTTCTTACAAATTTCAAACAAACTCTTTATTCCAAGTATAAAATTATTGGGGGAGTAATTTTGGGCCAGAAGCAGAAGTAGCAAATTCTGTCTTCAAATTATTTGTGTGGGAGAATCCTGTAGAAAAATAACTTACGCACATAAAGACAACCCAAATAAAAGTTACCTAACGCTGACATTATTTTCTAAATAATCATTACTGTACAGCAGGTACATGCTTCTGTCACATGTGTCTCAATTTCCATGCATTCTTAAAAAAGCTAAACATCCAAGTTCTGAAAGAAAAAGAGAATTTAAATGTTTCTAGAAGCTTAATATAGTATCATTGAACCAGAGAAAACAGAATGGTTCTAACAAGGTTTTACCTAGGAGATCTGCTCCTTCATCAACATCTCCAATGACCTCAGACCCTGCTGTGGAAAGTTCATGGTACAGAGAGTCTGTGTTGATGCCAAATGCTTTGTTCACAATCCCCTGTGTTGGGCTGTTGTTGGAAGCAAAAAAAGAGAAGGAATCTTGTTACTTGGCAACATTAAGCTCAAACATTTTTCTTTGAAATACTGAGCATCCCAGACTGTTGCAATCAAAACCCTGAGAGCACATTCCATCTGTTCACCACTGGCTGAATCAGGGAACACACCGAGTAAAGAAAACAGCATGTGTTATTCCCCATATCATAGAACCATGGAATGGTTTGGGTTGGAAGGGACCTTAAAGCCCATCTTGTTTCAGCGCCCTGCCGTGGGCAGGGACACCTTCCACAATTCCAGGTTGCTCCAAGCCCCGTCCAACCTGGCCTTGGACACTTCCAGATATGGAGCAGCCACAGCTGCTCTGGGCAACCTGTGCCAGGGCTCCAAATATGACCTAGAGAGAACTCTTTTAGCTTGTAGATCTTATTTCTTACATCACGTTCATAAAGCACCATTTCCTCGTAGCCAAGAATTTTTTCCCAATATCCCATCCAGCCCTGCCCTCTGGCAGTGGGAAGCCATTCCCCCTTGGCCTGTCCCTCCATCCCTTGTCCCAAGGCCCTCTCCAGCTCTCCTGGAGCCCTTTTAGGCCCTGGAAGGGGCTCTGAGGTCTCCCTGAAACCTTCTCCTCTCCAGGTGAACACCCCCAGCTCTCCCAGCCTGGCTGTGGAGCAGAGGGGCTCCAGACCTCGGAGCATCTCCATGGCCTCCTCTGGATTTGCTCCAACAGCTTCATGTCCTTCTCGTGTTGAGGACACATCTATCATGCACAACCTCAAAGCTCATCCAGATGATTTACTTCGAAGTCATATAAGTTAAGGACTATTCAATATTTCACAGAAAAATTTCAACTCACAGAAGCGCTCAGCTTTGACCTGTCAGATTCTACAAGGATTCCCATGCTCCTATCAATCTAGATAGAAAACTCAGACAGAAGTAAGACTAGATAAGCAATTCAATGCTGAAAACAGCAATGGCCTTTTTACTTGGCCAACATCAGCCTGAAAGGCTGTTTTCCCTCTGGGTAAGCCTATGTATTAAAATGCTTCTTCACATGTCCCCAGATGTATTTCAATTAAGGTAAACCAGAGTTAATAGTTTTTAGCCTTATCAGATGAGGGCACATTTCCATCTCTGTCTTTGATATCATCAAGAATCTTCTTGCATTTCTTGACAGCCTCATGGCTCAAGCAGCAAACTGCTGTAACAGGATGTGCAGGCGAGGCAACCTCTGGGATTGTGGCTGTCTACTCTAAAAAATTGTCTTAATGTGGGTTAATATACACTTTGCAGTGCCCTGCCTTGTATGAGTGACCAGCATGAACAGCAGCTGTGCAATTTCTCCAGCAATCTATCAGAAAGGTCAGCACCAGTGGAGATGATCTCAAGCTGTATGGCTTCATTATCACATAAATAATCTCAGTGATTACAAATGGAGTGTAGTAGCTGCCTCTGATATTGCAGTTACAGCACACTGCAAAGAAGAAGAAAAAAAAAAGAATTTTTCAATTACAGAAAAATTCCAGCTACCCAGACATCTGAGAGCACTGAGGAGGGACAAACGGTGCCGCGATGGCACCGCAATGAATCAGTCCATAGTCCGATGGTCAGCACAAATGACAAGAGAAACCAGCACTCAGTCTTACCTGGAGACCCAATTCAGACTGAACTTTCCTCTTCAGCATCCAGCTTTCAGAGCTGTATGCATCATGAAAGCACTCTGCTTTCAGAGCAGCATACACACTGTCAGCAGTTCAAGTCAGGCTGTGTCTCCCGCAGCTCTCAGAGATTCCTGCCTGAAGAGCTCAGGTGTATCAATCCTCTCTGTTTCCTTCTTACCCTTGGATTTGACCAATTTTTTATCTGATCTCATCAGCCACTTTTGTCTTCCCCACACAGAGCAGTTTCAACTCCCTCAATTCCTCCTGACCCTAAAAATAGTCCAAGCATCCTACATGTCCCAAGGGGAGCTTAACTGTGTGTGCCTTCCCAGCTGAGAAACGCAGGTGTTATTGCTGCTCATACCGTTCTCAGTGGGGGTGCTCAACAGCGTGGGCAAATCCAGTCCAGACTGGGACCATGAGATAATCCTGCCTTCACTCTGCCAGGGTACTGTGTTTTCTGCATACCTGTAAGATTTTGGGGTTTTCTTTTGCTAGTATAGTGCCAAATTACCCAGTGGATAAGGGTAAAAGGTAAACTTTAGTTAAAAACAGATCAAGGTACCTAGGCTACTAAATCTAGACTAATACATGCCTCACAGAAATGTGGTGCCAAAATTAATAGCCTTTAGGAAGCCTCCTATTTAGCACAAAACGGGTGATGGGTAGGGACTAGAGCAGCAGAGTAGTTTAGTAAAAGTCTGATGATTCTTCTGAAAACTCTATTGAGGATTTGTAGCCACTCTTCAGTGCACTGATGGTTCACAACTGCTCTGACCAGCCTCATCTGGGAACTGCACCCACCCACGGGTCCCAGGGCTCCCTTTGACCTCAGGCCTATGCCTTCAGTCCTTTGCTAAGCTGCTCTTGTCTTCAGTCCTGTCTCCTGCTGCTCATGGGTAGCACTGGGACCAAATTCTGACAGGGCTCACTACCAGTGATCTGAGCCTCCCTACTCAGAGCCTGGGGGACTGGGATTGCTGAGGTTACCTCTGCTTGTCCTCCCTTGGGGGGCAGCCCTGCCTCTACTCCTCAAACACTTCAAAAAATTAGAACTGAAAAAATCTCAAAGTTTTAAAATGATGTTTAGAACTGAGCTCTTATTAGACAAATGCACCTTTTCCCACTTCCTAACGGCTTAAGCCCATGTCCTCTTTGCTTGTCTTAAACCTTCTGCTGCTCCATCATCTCTCCAAACTCCCTGACCAGCAAGGCAAACGAGCCTAGTCCTGGGTCAGCTGTACACACCCTCCTGCAGATCACCAGCAGGCATATGCCCTTTTGGAGAACCCAAAGCAGATCAGAACCTCTGATACTAGGCAGAATATGTGGACTGTCTCAAACCGCTGCATTGTGAGCTCACTGTGAGCCAGAGCATCCATTCCGCACTCCTTGTGAAGCCAAGTGACAGAGCACACAGGGAAAAGCCACAATCAGTACCTGCTACCCGTGCGTTCCAGGCGGGGGTCCTGACACATGTCCAGCTCTGGGGTAGAATCAATGATGTCCTGAACATCGGACCACTCATCGCTGCTGCCCATCCCTAGGTAAGACAATACGTATCACATACAGGATCAAGACTTTCACAGAACGGTATTTCTTGAAGGGATTTTTAACCTTTGAATATCGAGGTTTGAAAATTTCATAGTGCCATGTTCAAAATCTTAAAATCAGAACAGAGAGTGGTTGGAGGTGGCTTCTCAATTCCAGAGCAGCAACATCGTAAGTATCCTCCTTCCCACTCCCATTTCAGAGGATCACCAAAGTCATTGCTCTGAATATTCACTAAAATGAGATAAGCAGAAATATTTTATCCATTGAAATAAATTCCAAAACCCCCTTTTTATCTGCCAAAAAAAACCCTCTTCCATCTCCATATAGCATTAGCCAAGATCAAAGGCAACACAGTGATTTTCTGTACAGATTCGCAGAAATTACTACTGTTAGGAACTGGCACAATTTAGTTTTAATAGAAACAGGTTTTCAATACAAATTCTCAAGTCTACACTGATTTAGATACCCATTACAGTGAAACTTGACTTCACAACCGATAAATGAAAGCTGGTTTCTGTGTAACCTACAGCCTGAAGACAATATTTAAAGAATAAGGAATTTCTTCATCTTGTCAAGTCCCATTTATTGGACGCCAAACTCTTCAAAAGCTCAGACTTGCACCTATTCTGAACAAGCAACATGAACTGAGTGTCTGTTCACACAAGGAAATCCTGAAGGATTAACGACCTCATTTATGAATTACGTTAGTCCTTCAATGACATTAGATGTGACATTTTTGACCTTTCCAAATGATCTCAGTAGCCAAATATACCAAGTCCATGACAACTAGAGTGTTGATTTCTTTCAGGTTTGCACTGTGTAGCAGCTGGCAGCAAACCCAGGCTGGAAGACAAAATGTGATGTGGATCTGTTGCCAAAGCAGGCATCCATATCCAGCGGGTCTAACACAAACACAGCCTTTTTCAGCTTTATTCTACCAAGCTGGGAAGATTTTCTGCAAATACCTCTAAGCACCATTTTTGGTAGCTCAGCTCTAAGGCACGTGCATCACTGACAGACATTTTAATTACAGAGGCATAAAATATATGATTAAAATTCAAGTATGTGCGTTACCTCTAAGCATGGAGAATTGATTTTGCATTAGGGGTGAGAAATAGTTGAAAGGTTGAATATACAGAGCACATAAAGAAGACACAACTATCTGCTTTGAGCAAAGTCCACAGTATCACACTTGCACAAGAAAGTGCAAAAAAATGAAGCTAAAGCTTCCACCTCACAATTGCACACATACAGAAGACATGACTTCGACCGAAGAAATCTGTTGATAGTAAATGAGCTTGTAAAGCAGCAACTGTAAAAATCAGGGTATTTATAGGGCATTCAAACTACTGACATCCATGCTTACTTTTCCTGATAAAGCGTTACATGGTCTTGCCTTGGCCAGGATCACAGCCAGACCACAATCTAACAGCAGGCTCTGCAGAACCCATATGCTTCCATGGACAACTATCCTAATTTCTCACAGATGGGCATCTATGACACTGAGGACCCCTTAGGAAAATACAGACTGGGACTCTCTCATGGCAGTTCTCATTCAGTGCTACAGCAAAAGATGTTACATGCTGGTTTATAGTCTTACTTTGTTAGGAACCAGCCTGCACACGTTAGCGGAGGAATTTCTGCTTTAGTAGTAACTTCTGCTTCCCAAGTAATAACTTGGGTAAAAAGATGATCGGCTGGTTCAGATGCCAACCTCAGAGACCTATGTTTACCCCTAAGCTCCTGCAGATTATCCTAACGACCTTTAATAAGTCTTACAGTCCTTTTGTATTTGAAGTTCATGACCTGTAAAACAGATCACTTCTCATTTCTGATAGCCACTGCAAGTCTAACAACCCAGGGTGAGATCTGCTCAGACACTACATGGACACAGCTAAAGGGCCTTTTATCATGTTATTACACCATTTATTTATTTAACAGCCTGGTGCTAAAGCTTAGATGATGGCTTTCCTGACAAGAAATCATGAATTCAAATTATTAAAGGACTCTGGAAAACAGAGAGAAAACAACTCTAACTTCCAAAGATTTGGGAGTGTTCTTAAGTGAGAAAAAGGCTAAAAGAAATTAGCTCTTTTAGCTGAGAAAAACAGCTGGATATAATTGGCTTTTTTAAGCAAATCAGAGTGTGGCATAAGTGCACAGAGGGAAAATAATTGTTTAATCTCACTGACAAATTTGGCATTTGAACAACTGGATATAAAATACTTACGAATAAGTCCAGAGAGAAAATGAAATACAAGCTTTTAACTGTCATATTGATGAGGTCCAGAAACAGCTCCCCAAAAGCTCAGCCTAACATGCAACTTGAGTGCTCACGAAAGAGGTTCCATGACATGAATGCGTGCCACTGCAGGACACTGAACTCAGTAACCTGTTCTCATCCTGTGAATTCATGAAATTACTCATATAACTGATGTTTTCAAAAACTTGCTACTCAGAAAACTGCTCTCATCCAATTAACCCTGTCTCATTTATGCACCTTTCCAAGCCAGGCTTCCTCAAATTCCATACTTACAGTGCAGTCTCCCAGCCTCTCCCTGTAACAGAGAGATACAAGCACTGGGAAGTTGATTATGTTAGTGACCAAGTACCTGAGCCCCAGCTGCCATACCTATGCTGACATTCCTCATCTCCTGTGTGACCTGGACTTCCATGTTCCGGCTGTTCCGCTTTTCTCGTGCCCTCTTATTGCTCTTGGTGGTGCCATTGGTGTACTCGCTGATGGGCTGGATGCTCTCATTCAGAGGGGTGACAGCAGCAGAGGGCACAGATGACGTGGGAGTGTTGGACTTGGTTCCCGTGGTGCTTGGCGTGGCAGCTGCTGAGGACTGCCCAGATTCAGACATTTCATCTTGGGGGCACTGTTGCAATTCCAGGGCAGCAGAACAGAAAGGGAAAAGCACAATTATACATTTTAGTCAATGTCCCATTTCCTAGTGTATGGATGCCTTAAAGCATTATGAGCATGGTTCTTGCTCACTGTATCAGTTACATGTCCCAGCGTTTGCTGGTGACACCGGGCACTGCCACCACAGTGAAGCAGCGAGTTCTCGTGCTGAACTCGACAAGCAAATCCCACCTGTGAAAGGGCTGATAACCTTCCTCCTTCACTACGGAATAACTGTCTTCACAAATCACATCTCAAGATGTGGCCTTATCTCAAGAAAGGTGGCCTTATCACAGGTGAAAAGGACCTGTAGCTCACACTGACTACAGCGAAAGATGAAGGGCTTTGGCACTTGCGGCAAGCCAGGCCAGTGTTTCCCAAGGCTGGAAAGCAACATGGATATCACTTGGGAACGATCTGAAGTGGCCTCTTAGAAGTCTTAGCTGATGTCATTACTGTAAGCCACCAAAACACCTGGATGAAAAACAGTAAACTGGTTTTGCCACTAAACCGCAGAAGCAAAGTGGATACTGATCTGGGACGGTCTGGCTTGTCTGGCGCAGGAGACCTATGTCCCCAGTCCACCTTACACAGAGCTAGGCAGGCATGGGTCCAGCTGGAGAAAGCAGCAGAAACAGATGTGGTCTCCCACTTCCAAATGGCAGGATGACAATACCCAAGAATTCAGAAAGGTGAGAAATGAACACAGGAGATGGATTCCCCGTATGGAATGTGCAAAATGGCTCTTGGTTTTAATAGACATGACAGCCCCACTTCTTGTACCATCACCTCTTGAGGAACAGGGAGGCTTCAAGGCTTTGTCAGGGTTTTACACTGTGACCTGTGTTTGTCAATAAAAGCAACACTGCTTCAGTCAGACAAGGAATGCCCTGACCAGAGCTGTGACCTCTCCCAGACCCAAATGAGATCTCCCCAGTCTTAAGGGCAGCCCACTCTAATAACTGCCTGCAGGGAGGTGACATAATTAATGCCAAGAGTTATATGCGACAGTGAGTTGCAATTGGGTGTAGTGGCATTCAGCATCTGCCCATGCAGACCCACCTTTCATCTTCACCACTGGCCTCTAACCTCCTGGACAAGTACTAGAGAGATCCTGCTCACAGGCTGCTCTGAGCCCCCCAACCTTGGAGCTGTAACGCTGTTTCACTTCGCTCATCTGGAAGTCTCGTTCTCTTGTTCTAATAACAGCTCCACAACATGACGAAAAAATCCAATATGGGATGAGTGAGAAGACTGAAAAAAATGGTGACTTAACCCTTTGCAGCCATATTTTTGTCGAATCTCGAATCTTCCTTTAATTAGACTGGCCTCTGTATGCTTCTCTTAGAATGCCCTGCTGCACACTGCACTGTAGAAATCAAATGGTTTACACTGCATCTGCACATTTATATGGAAAACTCAGGTTTTTTAAAATGGCACTACCATTAAATGCAATCCACATTTTGTATATTTTCTGCATTGTCAGTCCAAACAGCACCCACATGAATATCCAAACCATCTCCCTGCACTTATGCTGGTTTTAGCGTCAAGACTGAGATGAGAACTTTGGTCTTAGGCTGCTACATGTGAAAACTACACTTCCCACTTGTACTTCATATTCCTGGTTTAGAAACTACTTTCCTAATATATAAAGAAAAAAAAGAATCAAATGGGATTTTAGATAATAAATAAGATCCAGTAAACCTTGGGCTACCTCAACCACAGTCTGTCTTCTGTGCTTTCTGATGTACAAAGGGACAAGAGTATCAAGTGTAACTATAAAACCTCTTTCCCCAAACAAAATTGCTGTTGGATGAAAGAATTCAGGGATGTTCTTGGACCCACTGTAAGTCTGTGAGAATAACCAAAGTTAAGGAGCATCTTAGCCGTGTAAGAGACACCCAGGTGGGTCCACTCCACTTGTCATTCCTTGTTCTTATGAACCAGATGCCATTCAAAATCCCTGGACCATCAGTGTCTAAGGATGATATTTGTATCAGAGATATCATGTAACTTCTTGTTTATTGACATAACCTGCCCCTTACCCAAAATACACGAATAAGTAATTACCCCAGTCTTTCACTACTCTTTGGTTATAGATGTGAGTTTTGTATTTACCTAGAAAACACACTTTATCAACCTTCCAGCCTGCGTTGGAGAAATTCCTCCCAAATGTAAATACTACCAACGTGCTCCTCTTCACAGCCCAGAAGCTGGTATCTTCCTTCTATTGTCTGAGTGCTCTGTTAATGCTAAATATTGCACTAAGAGTACAGCTCTCCTCTCCAGCACAGGAGGCATTCTCCAAAACCCATAGCTCACGCAAAGAATACTCTCCACAGCCACCACTTACCTACAGCCATACCTGTCAACCTCCTAAACATCAACTGTGTAGTAGTGACCTCCAAAATGCATTGTAAAGGCCCAACATTCATAGCAGTCATATGTCACCATGAGAAGCCACAATTGTATGGTTATAACACTGAAAGCATAGTACATAAAAACAAAAATGTTAAGGACTTTCATCTCCAAAACATTGTATAAAATAAATGTACAACTGAATGCAAAAATAAAATAATGACAGCAACTAAAACAGAGAATAGTAATAAAAAGTAAACAAGGACACTTAAAATATAAGTACAGTATGGCCCCACAAAGAAGGAAAACTAGTGAGAATAGTCAGGTACATACTGGGAAGGTGAGTCATGTGTGAGTGATGTCAGCAAAGTATCAGAGCTCTGAAGAAGAGGCAAGGGGGGCATGAGCCACGCCGCTGCGAAGTCAGTCATGCAGAGGATTTAAGAGACAGCATTTCAGTCACAGAGTGTGCAAGAAGCTTGTGGGAGGAAAATCTCCATTCCAAACTAGCAAGTCAGTCAACCACAATTAAAGGTAACTATTCATCAATTTGCTCCATACTCAGAAAATTCTCCATAACAAACTACCCATCCAAGTCTTCCACAACACAAGCTCCTTAGCCCCACTGTACCATCTAGCCTCCTTTATCCCAGCATTCCACTCTGAGTCTCCCTAACAAGCACCAACACGAATCCCAGCACGTACATCTGGAGCAGCACACTGCTACTTCTGCTCAAAGCTTTCTTGGAACCAGATTTTTTTGGCCTGATACCACCACCATCAAATAACTACGAGATCTAGTCAATAATCACAGAATGGTTTGGGTTGGAAAGGATCTTAAGCATCACCTAGTTCCAACTCCCGTGCGGGGCGGCGTCTTCCCTGCCCAAAGCGGAACAACCTCTATTACTTGCACTTGGACACCAAAGCTTCCCATTTATCTGGGTTGCTGATGCATTCCCCTGCAATGCAGATGCTGGGTTACTTCTTTTACAAAAGTTCTCAATGGGACCACTTAAGGAATTAGACCTTAGCAAGGCTGTGGAAGATGGATCTAACCACAGTGTCCACCAAGATCTTCTCTAAAAACTAACCCCCACTGCCCAGCCTGATTACTGGAAGGTCTGTTCACACCAAGGTGTGCAACACTGCCTGGAGAGCCTGAGGAATAACTGATTCCAAAGGTGGGCTGGACTCCGTACATTTTGGTTGTGCTGGCACAGCACTAGTATGAAGAAACACATTCACGCTCTGTCCTCCTTTCCACCGTCCATTATTATGCTATCGTACTGTGGCACTGATATTCCCTAATTCCAGGCAGAGCTTTCCAGAAATGACTGTAGGACTTGAATGGCATTCTACAAGTTGCTACATTTCCCAAAGTTCTGTGCCTCTAAAACTACAGTAAGGACTGGATTCCAACCCTCCATCCTAGGCAAAGATATTTTAGATTTCCAAATTCCACAATGGCAGAGAGCTGTCAAAGTGCTGATGTTTGCGCTGTGCTAGGCCTGGCTGCTTTACAGAAGTTATGTTAAAAAAAATAACTTGCTGCTTTGTTTTCTCAGTAAATTGTGAATTTGTCCGTACATCAAGAAGGCCACTGCTGTAGAGTCTCTCAGGTGAAAGCCCATTCTGGAGACATGTAGAACAGGTACAACAAGCTGGGAATTTCTTTTTCTTTATCTCCTCCTTGCCTTTACTTCCTCAGTGTATTTTACAGGATCAGCAATTCACAAGTTCACAAATGAAGACCAGTCCCTACACGTGACACATAAAACAGCTAATGTTCTACAAATTCCAAGCAGAGTGAAGGTAAATTTAATCAGACACTTTTGAAGTAGAGCAGAAGCTCTGTGAGATACCACTGGACACACTGAGCTGTGCTCAGCAGAGAAACCGGTGGCTCTCAGACCTGTCACCAGGCATTTGTGGAAAATCATTTAAAAAGAATTTGGTGGGATCCTGAGCACAAAGACTTTGCAAAGCCTACATGTACAGCTCATGGGAAATGTGGGTCACCACACATAGCCTAATCTGTAAACAGCTGCAGTGAGCTGTCAGCTCAGAGCACACCACTTGGGCCTTGAGGCTCAGACCAGTCTCCGAATAGAAGAGTGGAGACCCCTGAATGGCAGAGCACAACACGCATCAGGCAGCACCACGAGCTGCTCCAGTGCAGCTGCAATGCTGTGAGGATTTGGGAAGACCTGGTGCAGAAGCAGAGCAGTAATGGCGACAGAGGTACTGAAGGTAGACAGTACAAGTCTAGAGCAGTGACTAGGCATAGGAGGAATGTAAGACCTTTAAGCACAGTGCAAGACTTGGGCATCCAGACAGGATAAGAAGGAGCCCTTTTTAGTGAACATAGGAAGGCCAGGAGATCAGTCAAAAATGACAAACACTTAAGGGCAAGTGCAACCCAATGCCTGGCCCCACTTGAGTTGCATAACCATTGCTCTTATCAAAGTGGAGAGAAGGGACAGGTTCCACCATGTCCTCCCCCAAATAAGCTATTAAGAAGTGAAGGATTTCTCTTCCGTCAATCCCTAACTGCCTCCACACACATCCCTCTCAACTTGGGGCCAGCCAAGTAAAGGAAATTATCCCTGAGACACGCAGCATGAGGAGCTGTGTCAAATCCTTCATGCACCACATCTGCAGAAGAATTATCCTCCCACCTCCAGCACTGCTACTGTGGGAGCAAACACATAGGGAGAGGCTGCAAAGGGTTACGGACACAGATTGTCTCCAGCTTAATGAAAATGTGAGATGTTATTGACAGCGAAAGAGTGGGAAACCCTTGCTCTGTGATGGGCTAGAAAACCTTGTAGCTGGAGTTGGACTGCAGCTGGCCGAGGTCACTCAGGTGCCAGTGGTCCAGTGTTGGGACGATCTTGGCCCCTATCTGCCCACGTACCATGCCATCAGCGAGGGGGAAGACATTCAGGGAGTTGGGACGTTCCTTCCTGCTAAAGAGACAAACAGGGAGAGAGAGGAAAGCTGTGTTAGCTGTGTACAAGATTCTGAGAGAAAACAAACAGCATACCTAGTGTATGTGAAATATTAGACACTAGAAATTGGACTGCAACCACTACCCTCACATGGCAGCTGTCTGAACTCCCAATTTCCACACTTCCTTGGTGTTGGCTGCTCAGTGCCATGGTGTTACTGCTATAGTAATACCTCCTCCTGGGGAGACTCTAAGAGGGAGGGAGTCAGTGGCCATACCAGGCACAACTGACTGCTCCATCAGTATGAGAAATTTGGGGGAACACAAAAGTGCAGGCAAACACCAGCCAATTTAAGTCAGTGCTTCTTCTGAGAAACAAAGGTACTGGGGGAAAATAAGCCACAGCAAACAACCCTCACAGCAAAAAACAAAAGCTCCCATAGCTTCCAGAGATGTCATCACAGGGTGAGGAATAAGGATTTTAAGTGTCATCTACATGAAACTTACGACATTCCACCCCAAATCTGGTGAGCTTCAACAATAGGAACCAAATGGGTTGGATCACTTCCAATTCTAAGCACGAGAGTATTTGTACTCTTTGATCCTCCCTCCATACTCATATTACAGTGCACTCGCAATTCAGAAACTAAACAAAGATACAAATGAATGCATCACGCATATTGCTAGGTGTCTCTAAGTGTGTTCTGTTCATCTTCTCCTTTCTGGCAACTGCAGGTGACTCACTAGCTGCAGGTTTGATTCTGAACATAAAAGCTGGCACAGATTTTGAGACCAAGCTTCAGTGGGAGAAAATCTAGAGCAAGCAGTGGAGGTGAAAAGGCTGTGGCAGCAGCTTGCCAAACCCAGCAGCTGGTTCGGGGTATCTCTAATTGACTCCAGTCCCTGCAGAGCTGAACTAAATTGATTCTGTGTGATGTGCACCCACACTCAGACTCACTCGTACCTCACCTACTCCTGCACAGGGTTTCTGCTTAATCATGGGGGTGTGATGAAACCTGCCCTTCTATGCACACTGTTAGTAACAGCAGACCTCCATGTGCCTTTCAGTAATGATCATCAGGATTGGGTGTCATGCCCAGGCTGGGAAACAAGTGCAGCCACTTCACCTGTGACCACGGCAAACAACTGCTACAGGGCCCCTGGGACAGAGCAAACACACTAACACAGGGGATGGTACACCAGCCAGCTCTTTTAGGAAGGACAGAGGTGGAGTGTCCAGCAGAGGAGGTAATATTTGCTGACGAAAACCGCAATGCCCAACCTTCTTACTCCCAGCATTGCCCAGCCACCACAGCATGCCATATTGCTGCATCAGTGCCTACCTCGAATACACAAAAAAGGCCTCTTGTGGCCTGTCTTGGATAGGTAAGATGGGGCAGAAACGTGTTTCCAGAGTGGCCCGCTTGGGATGCACTTTTCCTAGGAATCTGCATTAAAATCATCTCCTGAAGATACTAGACTCATACATGGAAGTTTCATATACAAACCCTCTTAGAAAGGAGGCATGTAACTGGATTTTGGAGGAACACAAATCACTGACACAACATCAACCTTCTTGCTGGTAAACAAGGAATAAGACAAGGAAAAGTCCTCAAGTTGCACCAGGGTAGGTTCAGGTCGGATACTGCAGAAAATTTCTTCACTGAAAAAGTGGTTAAGCATGGAAACGTGTTGTCCAGGGCAGTGGTGGAGTCACAATCCTTGGAAGCATTCAAAAGGTGTGTGGATGTGGCACTTTGCGATATGATTTTAGTGGGCATGACGGTATTCAGTTGAAGGTCGGACTTGATGATCTTGGAGGTCTTTTCCAACCTTAATGATTCTATTATTTCTCCACAGATTCAAATCCAGACTCCTATGTGACAGGAATTGTCAGTTTCCTTGTAGCTTTTCCTTTCTACTACCAAAGGCATCTTGCTGCTTGTGACTTAAATAATCGCTGATGGTTTAGTGAAAACATTCCACTGCCGTTTGTCTAAATCCCAATTTATGACTGTAACCTGCCACTTACTCCTGCTCCTACTAGGTCATGATGCCAAAGGACAACTACTTCTGCCTGTCTGCTGGTAGGTACCTCTCTTTATCCCACTGACACCATTTTAAGACCCTGAAAGTTTCCAACAGCTGGGTTTCAAGTTTCTAAATAACATACTAGGCAAATGTTTTCCTCTTTGGAAATCTTCACCCTGGCACTGATCCAAGCACCACAGAAAGTAGAGTTAGTTATGTGTAAGAGATTACGAAGGGATTCAAAACTAGAAATCAGAGCCACTTTATGCCACAAAACCAGAAAATTCCTAGTTTTACAGTTAAAGAAATAACCCAAGGTCTCTAAGAGTCTACTTCCAAAAAATCTCTCTTTCTAGGGAGAAAACAAAATTAGGCCATTTTCTGAGATGCTTTAACCATTAGTTTTGTATCTTTCATTTTCTTCAGGACAGAATGATAAAGAGTCTTGCCTTCAGAGGTGTATGGAGCAGGACAAAGTTGCCTATAACTGCAGAACAGTCCTTGTCAAACCAGCGGTGCAGCGAAAATATCTTAGAGACTATGCTGGGATGACCTGACGTAACTCACTGACTACACTGAGACATAAAAGCTGCCCCAACCGTAAGCTGAGAGAAACATTAAATTATACTTTCCCCTTTTTCTTTTTTGTTCATATGAAAACACATACACACTTAACACACAAGACAATATAGGAGCCACCAAATGGAGAGGAAATGTGTGAATTTCAGTCTCTCTTAAAGAGACAAAGGGTCTCTGTAGCATCAGAAGCTGTAGAATCTTCAGGAAAGAATTTTAGCACAGACTGTCAGGAAATTTCCTTGCTAAGTCTTTTTGGAAACACCTTCAAGCCTCTTCTAAACCTTCCAGGAAAGGGGAAAGAGCAAACACCCCAGCAGAGCTAACTCCAGTTTTGCAGTCCTGGAGCTGGCTACCAAATTTAAATTCAAAGAAATTTCAAGTATCCTCAGGGCTGGTCTAAATTTTGAGTGCTGTAGTTGCCCTCATATACCCAAACATTTCCAGGATTCAGCCAGGGTGAGTCTCAACACTTGTCAGTTCCACCTTGAGTTACAAGGTGAACAGCACACTGCCCAATAAAGGTTTGCAGTAGCCAAAACCTGGGGTCAGGATGTTCTACGAGCAACATCCTGAAGTTTACAAAACACAACAAAACTACAGTTTGTTTGTCAGCATTTAAAGAGAAGAACTAGTCTCTTTGACGACTCTGGGCACAGCACTCCCTGCCCAACCACCAGCCAGAAGTGCTTCTGGAAAGCTACTGACACCGACACACTTGCTCTGCTCCACTCAGAAATCAGGCACGGTTTGTTCTCTAGAGTAAAATAAGAGAAAAGAAATTTCTTGGAACCTGAGGGAATTACATGAAGCCGTGTCAGGGGAGGTTTAGGCTGTATTTCAGGGAAAGGTTCTACCCCTAGAGGATGGTGGGGCACTGGACAGGCTCCCCAGGGAATGGACATGGCCACAAGGCTGCCAGAGCTCCAGGAGCGTTTGAACAACACTCTCAGGCACAGGATGGGATTTTGGGGTGTCTGTGCAGAGCCAGGAGCTGGATTTGATAATTCTCCTGCGTCCCTTCCAACTCAGGATATTCTATGATTCTATGGGTCTATGATTCTATGACTTTTTAAAACATTAGTGGATGTGAAGTGTAAACATCCCATCCCAGACATCTGACCCTGTCTTGGGACCAAACTTGTGTGTCTTCTGCATTTGCATATGCAAGCCTCTCCCTGCTGTGTTATCCCAGCTCCATGGCTCCCTCTGCACCCCTGAACCAGCAAATACAGCACAGGTGCCAGTAGACACAGAGAGCCAATATGCCAGTACAATACATTCCCAGCATCACATTGTCACCACTTCACAGCAACCTCCAACACTTGTATTAATGAAGTTCAGATGCAGCAACAGGATTTACCTTTTTCTCCAGGACTGGCGATGACTGCAGTGACAAACATAACAGCCAAACAGCAGCAATCCCACAAAAAGCGAGACAAAAAGAACAACCATTAGAGAGCAAATGTCATGCAAACATGCCACCTACCACAGACACAAGGTACACATGCACTGCAACCCACGCCATGTGGAAGTGGGTACAAACTCATTACACCTCTCAGATGGCCATTGATACACACCACCTCCACGAAAGTTGCTGCACAAACTTCTCCCTAGTCCCATTTATTTTAAATAAATGCACCCAAAGTCGTGTCACAGGTCATGAGAAACTATGCCTGTACCCCCACCCAGTGCACTAAGATCCACAAACACTGGTGTTCCCCCCTCCAGCTGTTCAATCAAAACACACCTGTCCCACGTGCTTGTGCACAAGCACAACAAACAGACAGCTACACACGCACACACGCAAACAGTGCAAAGCTGGAAATTAAGAAAAAATTCCCACTTCCCACTGGTAGCTCCTATAGACTAGCATCACAGTCTCATCACGGGCTTTTCATAGACATACAGTGTTTCTCTCCAAGGACACTAGAAATATGCCACACTTAAAGGGTAAAAGACTAACTTCTCTAATATAAAGAGGCAATTCTTGATGAAAATGTTGCCCTTCACCACAAAGACTGGCAGTCTTGTAGATATAAGCAGCAACACTTTTCACTGGGCAGGTCTTTCATGGAATGTTAACATAAAGCCACAATTAATATCAGCTTATTTGAGAGTCAGGGAAGGAAAAGTTCATTAAAAACCATTTCTACTATGCAGTCCGGCTCAGGAGTTGGACTTTTCATGATCCTCGTGGCTCCCTTCCAACTCAGTATGTTCTATGATTCTATGACTCAAAGTTGGCAGGTGCACGCAGGACCCACCCTTTAAAAGAGATGCCCTAAGTTTGCTCTTGCCTACAGTACTTTTAGATTTTACTGTGTAAGCACTTCCACAGATATATTCTTACTTCCAGAAGTGTAACTGGGGAGAGAAACAAGCCTAACACACTTATCCCATTCCATCTCTAACACTAAGATCAGATCATGTTCTGGGAGGTCACTCTGGATTTCCAGACTGTGATGAACAGAAGAGAAGGAAGACAAATAGTCTGATAAGGGAGATTTTATGAACAGATGAGCACCTACAAAACTACTGGTTATTTTTACACCATGTCCTCTCTAGCTTTCTACACCCCTCATGCCTGTCTCTTCTGCCTAGGAAAGCTGACATCTAGCTTTTTTTTGCTTTTCTCAATTGATTCCCGTATTTTAGACAATCTAATTCTAGTCAGAACCCAAACAATGCAGGAAGGGAAGAAAATCCATTTCTTGGACATAAGTGGGATTTTTGGTGACTGACAGAAAGCTTCCTCTGAAAGAACAACGCAGGAAAAAATCCTGTAACGGCTAAGGGTAATGCATTCAATTGCTATGGTTTTGCTGCCTATCCCATATACAAAGACACGTACACTCACAAACACTTTATTTGACACCTCCATCCATTCCACAGATAAACCTCTACCCGCTATCTAAGAATATAAATGTGTTTTCCAGAGGCCCCATCAATAGCAGCATGATAAAGCCTCACCATTGTAAAACAATATACAAAGCTCCTCACCATCAAGTACCCACAACTCACGCAGAACCCATTAGAAAGAGCTTCAGCTACAATCCACGTCCCCAGGGAAAGATCCTGATCTGTCTTCTCTCTCAAAACATGCACACTCATGTACCCAGGTGACACATGTTACATGGAGAGGTCATGGCCCTACCTTCTCCCAGGTACACTGCCCTCAGTTTGGTTATTTCCCCCAGCTTGCTGCATCTTAGATCGCTCAATGTGTTCCACGTAGGTCTGGATCATCTGTGAGGAAAGAAAAATCCATGAGGCAAACAGACGAGAAAGCAAGGCTCATTTTCTGCTTTTGTTCAATTTTCTACAGCACCCATTTCCAGTTCCCTGGGGTTTTTTTGCATACTTCCTTGTCTTTACTGCTGCCTTCTAAGCTGATGACGTAAGTGAATGGTCTAATCTGACAGAAAATTTGTCAGCAAATAGTGTCAGAAATTAATGCAGCTGAATCTCATAACTGAAGAGCCTTGAAAGAGCATATCCCAAAACAACATAAAACATCTCCTGGAAGCTCGTTGCCTCCAACGAGCAATGGGAGATGAGGTACCAGGGCACTGTGCACAGCATCACAGAACAGCTGAGATTGGAAGGAACGTCCTAAGGTCCATCAGTCCACTCCCTGCTGAAAGAGGGCCACCCAGAGCAGGCTGCCAGGACCACATCCAGGTGGCTTATGAGTATCTCCAAGGAAGGAGACTCCAACACGCCTCTGAACAACCTGTACCAGGACTCATTGTCCTCACAGTAAAGTAGTTTTTACTACTTCGTTCGGATTGAGCCTTCTGTGTCCTAGTTCGTGCCAGCTGTCTCCACTGGGCACCAGTGAACACAGCCTGGCTCCATCCTCTTTACACCCTCCAGTCAGCTATTTCTGATCTTCCCAAAGTTCAGAAGCTCTAGTCATCACCAGGATTGTAAAGCTGAATTCTTTTACATTATATAGTCATGCACATATAGACAAAGAGTTTACTTATTTAGAAAGATGATATCCTACCTCTGTGTGACGCTGATGCAGAGCATTATACTCCTTCTTCATTTCTGATTCACGTTCTTCCAGTCGAGAAACTGCCAAGAGAAGACCCCAACTATCAGCTAACACACATCTGGCTCTCAAAACAAACTGTTTGAGAAACAAAGCCTATTTTGTTAGAAATTAATTTACACTTCTGAATAAAACAAAGAGAAACAGAATTGTGGGATTTGGTCTTCTTTACAAACTTAGTTCACGGGTACCTGTGTGTTCTCAATACCAGCGATTTTGCACCACAAATGCAGTAAAACCACAGAAGTTTTGCAGCAGTAGCCTGGTGCCCTGTAAGCATCTTAGTTTGGCAACAATTTAAATTGTCCTCTGGGACTGGCTCTTCTGGCTACTAGAGGAGCAGGAATACTGGACAAAACACCAACACATTCTGAGGGGAACTCGAATGCTGAACATATTAAGGAAGTATTTGTAAAAGTTTGTGTCTTGTAAAAACAAATACACAAACTAAGTAACTAACTAACTAATTAATGTGATGATTTTTATGAGAGAAAAAATGCAAGATTCTACAAGGAGAAAATGGAAACCAGGTTCCAAAGGCCCAAATCTTGCACCTCGCATCTGGAGAGACTGACCACAAAAGACAAGACACGTAGCCTCTATCAAACAAGTATGGGTACATCCTACCCTTTGGAAGGCTCAGAATTTTACATCAAAGTAAGGGACAACCAGGTATTTCAGGCTTTGCGCAAATTACATTGAAACAAAAAAAAGTATTAAAATTATTTTTAAAGTAGCATGTGTGTGTGTGGAAGGCAATGTGTATAATGGTGTCTGGTGCACAGCTTTGCTCACTCTGGTCTGCGTAGTTTTTGGTCTTCAGCTCCAGCTGTCGAGTCTGAAATTCAAGGTGTTCCACTTGGATTTGTAGTTCTTTCTTCTCCTGTTCCAATGCATCTTCAAACTCTATGAACTTCTGCATAAGGAAGAAGGAGAGAAGGAGGCACAGATGAGGATTACATGTAAAGTGGGTTTGCCCTTCCATGACCCTTCCTCTCTTCACAAAAATAGAAATTTGAGAGAATATAAACTGAAGGAATATAAATTATAAAATCAAAAATAAGAATTTTTAAGTACTGTAAGTAGCACAACAGCATTTAATCAAGCTGAAGAGTCTACTTTATATGAGAAAAGTATTGTTCTCTTTAATGCGTAATAAATACATAACTATGGTCCAACATGAGTTCTGTAAACCAGCACAACTCTATCATCTTCAGCAATGCTGGTCTTCTTTGTGCCAGGCTGAATTTTGATTCCTGTTAATTTGATGTCACAGAAGTCAAATTTTATTTCTACAATCATGTATTTAGAAACACCTATGTCAGAAATCTTCAGACTACCTCTTCTAATGATGCAGATGTATAGAGCTCCACCCAAAATTCCTGTGGGGGACAGGTCTTGCAGAAATGTGCAAGTCTTTCGGAAAACTAAGCTCCAACTCTGGTGCTGCTCACTGCCATTACCACCAACACAGAGGCAGCTGCACACAGCAGTGTGACACCTGCACAGGACACTGGACCAAAGGAAAGGTTTTACTCATTTCACAATCAAAACACAACAGGAAAATACCTAATTTCAGGGTGTTCTATCTGTAAACTCGCACTTCTCGCCTGCAAGCTTTAGTTACTCCCTGCCATGGACACCAGCACACAAGAGCAGAGTAAAACATGCGGAACATTCTGTTCAGCTCCACTGTGGGGTACTACACAACTCTTGGTAGGAACCGGAGCCACAGGGGCTCCATATATTGAAATATCATATAGTATCATATAATATCATTAAATCATATCATATAATAAAGTGTCATGAAATAGTTAAACTAAGCAAGATCCTTGGAAAGTGAACGCATCTCTGTATCTCTGCATATAGCTGGACGAGCCTGGTTCTTGTGTGATACATGGTCATCAGAGGTTTTCTGCACAATACACTAACGTAATAATGACCCATAACCCACACGTCTAGATTTAGAAACAGCTGCTTCTAGTACCACCCCTGACACAAACTGGTTGGAAAGTCCCTAAGGCTCAGAGAACAAGTGCCTCACCCCAGCAAACCAAGCCTGAACATTACCACCAGGCTCACAAGGGCAGAGTATACCACCAGCTGCTGTACATGTCCTGGCCTGGTTTATAAACCCAAAAATTCAAGCCTCGTTACATTACTCCTGAATAGGTCCATCCAAGGAAGCCAGAAGTACAGCACCATCTGCACCAACCAGTCCAGTAATTAGAACGCCAACCCAACAGCTGAGCAGCATGAGCACAGCTGGGGTTGGGAGCAGCCTTGGACCTGCTGAGGACGAGAGATGAGAAGCAAACTAAGCCAAGCAGGCTTTAATCCACCCTTAAAAATGTCCATGGGCCAAGAGGAGCCCACAGGACGTAAAAGGAGTCTGTGAGCAGCTCACAAGGCTCTGCTCCTGACCCTGACTCTCTCTCTCTGTTTGCCAAATCCTCCTTAGGTCCAACCCCATCAGATTCACCAGCACACGCACATTGGCCGGTGAAACCTCCTCTCCCTAAAAGCATGGATAATGGAGAGGAAAATCCCTCTCTCCTCTGCCCTCTGCATGGGGGAAGTGGTGTCTCCACAAACATCACTGCTCAGAGGCATGAGAATTCCAATTCAACAAATTAAAGCTTTGTTTTACTCCAAAAGAGACAGACACTGAGGAGAATTTTTTTTGGCAAAGACTCCCAGGGAAACTAACACATTTAAATGCTCAGTAAGATTATTTTGTTAAATTCTGCACGTGAACCAATCCGCACTGCTGCACTCTCAGTGTAAACCCCGTGCACATTCCCTACTGCTTTTACTGGAATTATTAGCAGGGACACTGCAGCCATCATAATGAATTGGGTCCTCTCTGCAGATGACTGAAAGCCACATTATTTATGATTCTTGCAAACTTTGAGAACTGCTTAGTAAATTCCTGGGAGCAGTGACTCAGCTTGCATTCCTACATACCTGTATTTATAGAAACAATAAAACACACTTTAGCCACATCTTGCTTCCCTGCACTCGGTGTTCTGAAGTGCCTTTAATCTCTAACTGGACTTCTAACTTCATTCCTCTTCCTGCCCAAATTTACTGTAATAAGGGTTTGGGTTTTTTTCCACTTATGGTTGTTTTGCACAGTATTTTCTAGAAATAGCAGCATTGCCAACACTTTTCTTTCGCTATGAAGAAGTCATCTCAGAGGCTAAATATTTACTTCTTAATTATAAGATCGTTAGAGGGTTTAGATTTTAAGTGTTTCTTCCTGAGATGTCAATTAAACACTGAAATCCTTTAGTCACTCACCCAGCAGCCTGTTTTATGGATTCTGAGAAACTTATAAAACCACCTGTTTTGTAAATTTGCAGATTTCCTTTGGAACCTTTTTCAGAACAACAGTATAATTTTGGAAAGAAAAAAAAAGGAAAACAAGTCCTAACAGACACAGTGACAATGAGCAACAGAGCTGACGAGCAGCAGTTTCACTTGCTCCATCTGAAGGCTAACGGAAACTATTCCAACAGTCTTTTCCTGGTATAATCTCCATCTCTCACAGGGTTTTGCTGGAAGCACTCTGTGCTAAAGCTTTACTGATGAACTCTTTTAATTACAGCCAAGGCTAAACCCCCATCACATCGCAGAGGCTCAGCTTTCACCACCTTCCTGCTCCCATTTCTCCACCCAGGAGTATGTAAATGCCTCCAGGCAGGAATGAGGGATTTAGAAGCAATAAAAATGAATGCACTTTAAGCAAATAATTCACAGGTTTCTCAACAATAAATTAGAAAGGAAAAGAAGGTACAAGCCAAATTTTATTCCAATAACATAGGTCACCTTTAAAAGGATTCCTAGATTTGCTACTGCTGTTTCGGTTTAATTCAAAGTAAATTGATTGAAAGATTAATTCTTCTACAAATATGGCTCAGTCTTTTTCCTCAGACCTGTCTATTTTGCAACCCAAAATTAATCAAAGAAACATAAAACTAGGAATCAATTAAGCACCTGGAAAAGAAAGAGACATGGAGACAATTACATTAAAAATTAATATAGCCCTAAGTCTTTGTCGGGGAGAACAGCATTTTGGATAAAAGCACTGCAGGACGGCCCATCCTGGTGCTGAGGAGATCAAACAATGGCATTTGTGTGCAGGGGCCCAAGGGCTTGACCCAGTTCCTGGCTCTGCAGCACCTTGTACCTGCTCCAACATCAGAACTCAATTCATCTGAGCTTCTCCCTGCACATCACAAACTCTGAGATCAGGAAAAGTCCCAAATCCAGAGCGAAGTGAGCAGCCAACACAGCAGAATAAGAAGAGGATTCCTGCCAGGGCTTTGCCCAAGGAAGATGTTCCTAATGTCCAGATGTCACTGCTGCTCATCCCTCATGGCACCAGTGAGCTCTCACGAGGGTATCCAGGCAGGCTTTATTTTTTCCCAGTAAGCCCACAAAAGACATTCCATACAGCATCCAGGGAAATGCCTCACTAGCCACTAGAAGCAACAGAGATTTAACTAACTTTAGTTAGAGGCGTGAGCACACCCACAAGTACAACTAAGCTGCACCACAAGTTTGGGGGAAACAGGCACTTGATGTTCGTATGAGTTACTCTTGAGAACGAGAGCCTCTAGAGACAGACAGCAGAGGCACACTTCATCTTCAGCATGATGCCAGACCACAGGCCTCAAACTGTGGCTCACGGCCCAAGGCATGTGGCTGCAGGTGGCCCAAACGAGCAGCCAGACTGGCTCCAGCATCCGTCTTGCCCAAACTCAATCTATCAAGTGTATCCCCAGCACACAGGAAATCCCCAGTCACACAGTGCTCTCTGCACCAAACTCTGCCTTCCTACAGTGCTGGAAATTCGCAACAGGGCAGGAGAAACAGAGAACACAAACTGCATAAAGTGTTTTAATTTTTTTTAAACTTTTTTTGATTAACCAGGCTCTCAGAGGGAGTCATACTGCAACTACATGTTATTGAGTGAATGCAACTCAGTAAATAAATATTCATCGTCATTTCACTTTTTCCATTTCTTTCAGAGGGACGATACAATCCTGGCCCTGCTGAAGCTGTGGGCATTTCTCAGTAACCTGAAGAGGAACCAGTGTATCACCACAACCCTTTAAACCACCTAAAAATAACAAGGCAGAGGGAACACTAACTTATAAGTCTCCTTCTCATTAGAACATTTTCTGGCTGTAATATTTACAAAAAGCACCAAACCCAGTTATAACAGAAAAAGAATCTTTACGATTTATTCTCCTGCTTTACGTGTTTTTCATCTCAGTCTGTGCCCAGCCAATCCTCCCTAAATGCTGCACAGATGTTTGATGCCCAAAGACAAAATTCCGAAGTTCTGTGAAAGCTAACTCACACTTGCTAACCAGCAAGCCTTCCTAAGGGCAGGGAATATTCACAGGAATCAAATCCACAATTCTGGCCTCAGAACAGTACAATTCCAAAGACTTCGGAAAGCAGACACCACAAATACTGCTCTTCCATTATAAACATAAACATTTAACAGGAGCATAGAATCGCGCAACTGGTTAGGATTGGAAGGGACCTTAAAGCCCATCTTGTTTCAGCACCCTGCCATGGGCAGGGACACCTTCCACTGTCCCAGGTTGCTCCAAGCTCCATCCAGCCTGGCCTTGGACACTTGCAGGGACGGGGCAGCCACAGCTGCTCTGGGCAGCCTATGCCAGGGCCTCCCCACCCTCACAGGTAACAATTTCTTCCCAATATCCAATCTAAACCTGCTCTCTGTCAGTTTGAAGCCAAGTAGGGGACAAAAAAACCCCAAAGAAACAACCAAACAGCATAGCCTCGTGGGCTTCTAAAATACATCTTAAAATAACCAACTATACTCTTTAAAAAGCACTGTGCCACAATCCCAATGCCCAGGGTACTGAGTTTTAACACTGCGTTGCAAATTTGTTGACCGCATTCTTTCAAATGACTGCATTCATTTCCTTTCCTGCCAACAGGCAAGGAAAAAATCTGGTGGTGGTGAAGCATCCCAGGTTGAGCCTGCTACTGCAGCTGCCCTTGATTTCAGAGGTTTCTTGTTCCCAGGGCCAGGTGCTGTCACCGGCCTTCCCTGAAGGTTTCACTGCACAGAGATCAGCACACACCCTCACCTCAGGAATTCACAGCTTCCAACGCCAGCTTAATGGAGATGCAATAAAGACATTAAGAGAAGAGAAATAAAAAGGACATGAAAATTCCACTGATGGTAAAGAAAAAGGACCTTTTTTTCGGTCTCCCACCACGACAAAGCAGTGGGTGTACTGGGAGCAGAAACAGCCCCCAGTCCCAAGAGTTCTCAACAGCAAGGCCGACCACAGCATTAATATGTTTACTATTTTTTCTCATTTTCTTTTTCCAGAGCCTCTACACTTAATTTCAAAGAATAATTTCTGAATATGAACCATTAAACAGTTAACCACCTCAGTCATCTAAGAGAACTGGAGTATGAAACTGCTATATATATAAATGTCACACCGATTTTTTCTGCTAGGCTCTATCCCCACATTTCAAGTAGGATCACTGATCTGTAATAATCCAGGATAATGGCAAACAACAACGGCTCACACACCACTCTTTAGAAGGAAAAGAACTAGCACAAAATCATCCCAAGACCAAAGAATGACTGTTCCTCTGAAGAGCAGTGGTACAATTCAGATTGCTTGGCTTCCTGCTTTTCTGCCTCTTGCAAAGGAAGAAAATGACTAAAAATAGTAACATATCATCAGAAATCATCACATCACATCAGTGAGAAATCAAACAGAGCTAGAGATGCATAGAGATGCAGAAATCTCATTATGTGGCCTTAATCTGTGGTGGCTGGCAGCATGTGCAGTGGGGGCCTAGTGAAGGGAGTGTTGGGGTTCAGTCCAGACCTGAGTGGGGGTGCAGGGCTGTGGGTGAAAGCTGTGCTGGGGGAAGAAGCCCTTCACTTGAGGCAGCTGTGGTTTCCTTTTAGCGTGGGAAGCAGGGCGAGGGAAGAGATTCTTCCCCCTACTTCGCTCAGGTGAGACCCTGCGTGCAGTACCACCTCCACCTTGGGGGTCCTCACCACAAGGACGTGGAGCTGCTAGAGTGAGTCCAGAGGAGGCCACAGACATGCTCAGATGCCAGAGGGCAGGGTTAGATGAGATATTGTGAAGAAATTCTTCCCTGGGAGGGTGGGGAGGCCCTGGCACAGGGTGCCCAGAGAAGCTGTGGCTGCCCCTGGATCCCTGGCAGTGTCCAAGGCCAGGCTGGATGGAACTTGGAGCAACCTGGGACAGTGGAAGGTGTTCCTGCCCATGGCAGGGGGTGGGATGAGATGGGCTTTAAGGTCTCCTCCAATCCAAACCATTCTGTGATTCTATGTTCAGCTTTTCATCCCTACAGGCGTTTGTATGAAGTCATTTATTTAGCAAAGCTGAAGCAGAAGATTAAGAAATTGAGTTGTCCTCTTTACACCAAAGTTACTTTGACTTTATTGCATGAAAACATTCCCAACAGAAAGGCAGTACAGACAGATTTAGTGTTTCCCTAAACACTAAAGAAAAAAAGAAATGAAGAAAACAAACAGTTTAAAAATATTTAAAGCCGCTCTCCCTTGCTGGTCTCAAGAGCTAAAATGGACTCTCAGAAAATAGAAAAACATGGTCATCACCCGGCCCCTCCTCCCCCACCCCCCCCAGTGATAAAAACATACCTGCATTTCCATCACGCTGTACCTAACATGAATTTTAGAAATGTTTTGGCTCCTTGAGAGCAGTGTCACTTACAGGTAAAAAAGAGCTCCCTGCATTTCACCTGATCATCACTCATCTTGCTCCTCAGTGCCTTTAGGTGACAGACCCATGGGTCTGGAGGTGCTCCAAGCAATGCCACCCTTTCTCCTGGAAGGCACTTGCCTTCAACAGACCCTGTTCCAAGTGATCGCAGTCATGGTACCTGCAGAGTGAACCCCTGATCTTGGTGCCATGAGAAAACACACCATCAGTAAGAGTAATTTCTGGTAACAGACTGTATCTTCTCCATCTCTGAAGGATCTATTACAGCAAACAGAAGACACTGTCTCCACTCTAAGTGTTACATGACACGGCTCAAAAGGCCAAACTCTCACCCTCCACACTGCACTGACAAAGAGGCCACAAGCTGAACAGAGCTGCAGTTCTGTCAGGAAGAACCAACAATTGAACCAACCTGCAACTAGAGCACACTTGTTAAAATTCACAAGTAACTGATTTACCAACTCAAATTTCATACTTGTTCAAAATCTTACCCTGCACTTGTCACAAAACTCAACAAATTCCAGCTATGTTCTCCGATGTCCCTTGCTCTGCTCTGTGCGTTCTCCAGTGTCTCCTGTTCTGCTTACTGTGGTTTCCTCATTTCAAGTGTATTTGTGCTACCACAGCTGTGGCAACTGTGAAAACTCTTACGTTTTCATTGCAGAGTTTGGCCTAACGTTCAAACCATATTCCCAGTATAGCATACATTACATATCAGCCCTGGAGGAATTTTATACTAGAAATGCATGATTACACTAACATGCAATATACAACATAATGCAATATAATTTTTATATCGAATACTTAAGATGTATATAACCCTGAATCCCATGAAGACACACATACAAGCATTCCATATGGAAAAATAACTACCAGCCTTCCTCAGGTGAGGTCTCTGCCTTCAAATACAGCTGACAGTGAACACGGACAATTATCGGCAAAATGGCCAAAACATCGTAAAAGAGAACAGAATATAATGTCATTTTAACTGTATTTTTAACCTAGTTTTTAAAATTTATTAGCCCAGAAGGACACACAGTACATCACTTCAATAACAGACTACAGAGTTACAAAAATATGTGTAAAGAATATAGAGAATATATAAAAACAAAAAAGGCAAAAATCAATTCGGCATCAATGGAAAGATGCGCTAAGCTACGCCCTGTTGGAATTTTTGTTATCCTCAAAGACAAATGCGCTCCTGAAAGAACATTCCAATCTCCATGGAAGCATACAACCTTCTAGTGAAATAACATTTCCTTTATATCTGCAGAGCTTGGAGATAAAAGATTTCTGTTCCTGCTGCTAACTTCAAGAAGTCAAAATGACATCTTTTATCTGCTAGATATTCAATAACCATAGATGGGACTTTGAGCGCCTTCTGTGAAATAAATGTCTTTTTTGTTGATGTATGCAAAGATTACCATCTCCTATATTCCCATTCCAAGGGACCTGAGCCTTTTTCCAAAGGAGAATTACTTATCCCTTATGGTGCTCTCCATGAAGTCGTCCTCGTCTTCCAGCTCAGCCACGAGATACAGAGGGACCCTCCCACATCCTGGACCCCGCTCCAGCCTCTGCCTCAGACAGTGTTCACCCATCCAGCTGCTCTCATCTCCCAGTGGGACTAATGACAAGGTTAATTGGGACAGAAGATGCAGAAGAAAAAGGTGCACAAAGAAGGGATGGGCTGCTGGCAGAGCAGCTGGCCTTGAGAACAACCTTGACCTTATTTCCACCAGCATGGCCAACAAGAAGGGAGGTGTGACTGTGAAGTCCTGCAGATGACACTAGACCAGGAGGTGTCATCAGCACTAAAGAGAACAAACCATCACAGGGAAAAACTGGATGATGCTGGAGACCAGAGCAATGTAGGGCTGAACAGCACTTGAGTGCACGGGCGCGCACATGAGAACCACCGCTTGTGCTGTGAGGAGGAGGGTGGATGGAAGGAGCTGATGACAGAACCATCAGTTAATTGGCCCCATGATGACATGCTCTGGGCCAAGCACAACTGCAGCCAAGGAGGGCAGAGAAGAGATGGACATGCTGCCATCTCAGCCACTCCATGTCATATGGGCCATACCAGTACAAATGAAGGTGAAAGCCCTCACATAAACCTTATTACTAACACTTTGAAAAAGGCCATGGGACACTCCCAGAGAGCATTTACACACTATAAGGCACAGGTAAGTTTTCCCTGGAAAAAAACATGTTATTCCTCCTGCTTCTCAGAGACGATCAGCCCAAGCACCAGGTGTGGCTAAGAGTCAGTCAAGGAAAATACGAGGGAATCTGTAAAACAACATTAGGCATGCCAGGTGACACATGGTGATACACGGGCCAGCGAACCTGCCTTCTTTGGCAAGGGAACAGAGTTTGGCTCCAGGACCCTGCAGAGACCAGACAGGACAGGACCAGTTTCCCTCAACAAAATAAAGAAATAAATACTCGATAGGGCCAAAACTCACTAATAGTAAAAGACAGTGACAGCACAAGAACAAACCAGGAAAACCAGGCCATGAATTAAAACCCAAAAAAGAATTCCACTGCAATTTTGAGGAAGGAAGGAGTAGAGGCAGGAGGAGTATAACCAAGCTTGATATATTTATGAAACAGATTATGTGACTCAAGTTCCTGCAATACTCAGGGACTGGACATGCTGACTCAGGAAGTCCCTTCCAGTGCTACTGCACGGAGTTTTTAAGGAAGAGCAGGTGTTTCTGAGAATGCTGGTGGCAAAACAGCTACAGAATTGAGGCAAAAACTGCTATGCAGTAAGAAGTCCCTAGGGATCAAGTCTGGAGTAATTAAAATTAAACCAAGACAGTGACCAGTGGTGTGGCTATACCTACTATAGCTACACACATTTTTAATGCTAATATCACCTTAATGTGTGTGTGTATAAACATACAGTTTATACTACTCCGTATTAACAGGCTGAGTGGCTGCCAGACATCCATCATGTCGTAACATGCATGACCTTCTGCTTCACACGCTGCTTCCACAGCAGACTGCTCTATGAAAGCTGGGCACTCGGACAGAGGCATTCCCAGTGAAATTACCTGGTAAGTACTAGTTTAAGATGAGTTTCCTTATTTCAAGAGCACAGATGTGAATCTTCTCCCAAATCACAGAGCTCATCATACCCCAAGGGCAGCAAGTGTAAAGCATCCAACAATCACTGTCCAGACTTTGGCCTGCTTGTTTTTAATTTCTTCCTAAATATTTTATATATTTTTTCATGTATGACATTACATTATTGAAGTCACAGTTTTCTGCCTTCTGTGTAGCTTAGCACAAGCCTCCATTCAGGGAAATAAAAGACACTGATGCACTGGTTTTAAATGCTGAGCAGACAGAGCACAGATAACAACAGACAGTGAAACAAATCTTAATGGAATAAACATTGTAAAAAGGAAAAAAATTAAAATTTCACAAGCTGGTAGTGTAAACTTGTCTTCCTTTGTGAGGGCAAAATATATTTGTAGGTATTTTTGTTGTCTGGAATTATGGTGCAAATTATGTGGTGATTTTGATTGAACTCAAGACTACCCACCACAAAAGCCACCCAGCTGAAGGGATGGCAAGGCACACAGCCAAGGAGGCGGGACGAAGGTGGGGCTACTGAAATGTGGGCAGTGGTTCAAAGAAGTGGAATTTACAAAGATGTTGCAGTTGCATTTAATGCTGATACAAAAGGTGGCTGTGATGAAAAACTGTGTAAAACCACAAAACTATCCCAAGAGGTATTAAAACATTTTTTTACAAGTTTAAAAGTTTGTAACAAAGTAAGGAGAAGATCAAAGACCATGTGCAAGTGAGAAGCAGAGCAGCCATGGGCACTTCAGCTGAAGAGGCGTGGGCTGGTGGGAGGGCAGGGCCCCAGAATGGGGGAACAGTCTACCACTGAAGCCACAGTCACCTAGGAAGAAAGGAAGGTGACAGACATCACCTGACGGACAACCCCAGCTCCAGTCCAGGAGCAGTGGGGCAGCCCACGGAGACGGTGGGAGTCACTGTCCCTGGAGGTGTTCAAGAAATGACTGGACATGGCATTCAGCGCTCTGGTCTGGCTGACAAGGTGGCGACGGGTCAAAGGTTGGACTTGATGATCTCAGAGGTTTCTTCTAACCTAAATGATTTTGTGATGCCCCTGGAGCTGCCAGGACACTGCCCTCCCCTCCAAAGTAGAATTCTCCGGTTTTGCTAATAAATAGAGATTACTGACTTACCTCAACCAAAACATGTATTTGAGTTATTTTCCAAAGCTATCACTGACTGGTGAATGAAAATGGTAAAATACACTGAAATGATACCTCTCTCCATCGTGGGGAAGGGAAGGTACTTTTCCATAACCAAGTTCTTCAAAATGTATGGTACACTTCTCCCATACATGCTGTTCGTAAGTGTGTTGCCAGTGAGCTCTTTCAGTCCTTTTCAAGCACATCCCAAACCCAAAGAGGGCAAAAAGCTAACATGCTTTTGGGCCATATGCCTTGAAAACATCAAACTATTAACAGATCAGTAAATTTTCCTGTTTTCAATTGGTATCTGTAATTATTATGTACAATTATCTTTTGGGAGAACCTCGGCATGTGTCCAATGGGAAAGCCTCTCCATAAAACCTGGAAGGCGGAAGAGCAGGCAAACCTCTGCTGATGCTTCCTGTAAAATCATGGCTCAGGCCTGTTACTTTGGCTAAATAGGAAAGGACTGTGGGAGAGTGACTTAGCTGGAATAGGGGTAGAGAGACATGCTGCGTGACCATCGCGTGCTCACATCATGGCATATGGTGGTTTGGTTGAATTATGTTTGTTATGCCTTAAAACTATGTAAACTGATAACCTGCTAATTGTGTTAAAAGGCTGGATTTTTGCAATAAACGGCTCTCCTCTGCACCTGCCTGGGGACTCCTTGTCAGTCATTATCGCAACAGCTTCCCCTCTTGAGAGGGACAAGCAGGTCTGCTCTCGAACTCAGTAGCAACTCGCATTCATACCACCAAGTGGGATGGCCAAGACCCAGGCAGAACAGGAAAGAGAAATAAGATTCTGAAACTGTTTTAGTCAGACTCAGTTGAGCATCATGTCCTGCTTTGAGCAGGTCCCTTCCAACCAGGGCACTGGGAGAGAAGATAGACACCAGCAGCTGTTCATGACCAGAGAAGGCCACACTACAATCCAACTCAGGAGCAAAAGGTTCGGTGCTTCCCACCAAATCCTGAACTAAAGCCACCTGTCCTGCCAGGCAAAATACAGCTTCTCTCACCTTACTTCCTCCTTAGCGGCATGAAAGGATCCAGTCTGCTACAGCTTGTCAGAGGCACTGAGACAAGCAATGACGATGGGGATGTGGACCATCTCCATCCTCCCCAGGGGACAAGAGAAAGAATGAAGGTGGCCAAGGTGCCTTTGCTAGACGGAAGATTGCATCACTTCCAGAAAAATGAAGACTGACTGGGGATTTTTCTTGAAACGTCAGTCATCACAATCCCTCTCCAGACTTGATGGGATACAGAGGGCTGGCTTTAAACCAAAGGAGGGCAGGTTTAGGTTAGATATTACAAAGAAATTATTCCCTCTGAGGGTAGTGAGACTCTGGCACAGGGTGCCCAGAGAAGCTGTGGCTGCCCCATCCCTAGAAGTGTCCAAGACCAGGGTTTCGATGGGACTTGGATCACCTCCCTCCAGTGGGAGGTGTCCCTGCCCATGGCAGGGGATGGAACGAGATGAGCTTAAAGGTCCATTCCAACACAAACCATTCTGTGATTCTGATTTAAATCCATCTGCAATGATAGTAAGGCCAAATCCACCCCAGACTTCTAGGCTTTTCTCTTGCAATTCTGCTTCCTGAATCTCCAGCAGTAACTTCTGCCTTTATGTAACTGGGGACATCCCAACAGTATCACTGACAAATCAACCTGCAGAGCCATGAACAGAAAGAGACCACACAGCAGCTGCTTCATTGCACCAGAGGAAAAAACAGTTTCTCAATGAAACTCACTTGGGGATCACAATTTGACTTATGCAAGTAACCCTGCTGAGGGGAAACCTGGCCATCACCTCTGATCATCAACTGATACTCAGATTGTCCTGAACTGCTTCTTAAATAAATAACAGCTCAGAGTGCTTGCTCACAATTTTACTTCAAAGGCAATTTTTAGTAACACACTGATATTTATGAATATTAATAATTGCCATGAGCTTGAGTGAGGATTTGTATGAAGGAGCTGTGTTTGGATACAGATTTTTTCACTCCAAGATCAGTGAGAATAAAGATTACCAGATGGCAAGGACTGATGGGCATTACATGTGGAAAGCCTGATTCCTCATAGAGAAGCGATTTAGAAACACGCATCATATGGCCAGTCTCTATTGCAAACCAGAATCACAAATTGTCTCTATTACATTCCTTTAAATTAACAGAACTTGTAAACAGAAGAGTGTCTAAATGCATTTCATCCCATCAGTGTAGAATTCATACAATTTGTTAGAAAAAATTATAATAACTAATGTTGCAGTTGAAGCACAGGCGGCGCAGAAAAAATGAAGGTCCAAGTCAGAGCTCCAGTTGAGGGAAATAATAAACCCCCCTTTTATTTAATTATGGGCAGACCTTATATAATCCCTGCATTGGTCTATGGCAGGGATCATTGGTCCCTGGTCCAACCACCTCTCCAAGTGATTGGCCAGACCCCACACCACCTGTTTAACTCCTAATAGGACACACCTGCAAGGTGTTTAGAAAACCATCTTGCTTGGTATGTTGAAACCACGGGCTAAACAGAATACTTGCAAAATGGTGGATTTTTCTCTGCCAGCAGCTTTTCAGCATCCACAAACTAATCATATGTTTTTAGCAAGTGAATTTCCAACAGCTGATGTCCTATAACATCATCTCTAATAAGCTAGAAATATGCATAATTTTCACCAAAAAAAATTATTCTGTACACAAACTTTTGACAGGGAGAAGATTGACAAAGACAAGGGAAGGACAAGCTGCTTCTGCATCTCTCAAAGCATAACCCCATTTGTACTACAGCTCCCAAGTCTGCATTGGGTATCCTCCTTCAGACCAGCTGGTGAGAAACCAGCAGCGGGACACACCTCACTCCACAGCTGGCAGATCTCACAAGAGCTGAGGTCCCCAGAACAGCCCAGCACATTCTACATCCTTCAGGATGCAGCACTGCAGCCAGCCCAGGTTTCACCCATGCTGTCACCCCACTTCGCAGCCAACCATGCTGCATCACCCTTCTCCTGTGGAGCCACGCACAAAGGAGGAGGCAAAGAGAAAAGGGCAGACTGTCACAACACTGCAATCATACCAGGAAAGGGAAGACAGCCCTGGTGTCCTGCAGGCAGGAGGGGGGAGGCAGCACCTGATCCAGAATGGCAGGAGACACTCCTGCTGGCAGAGGCAGCTCTCCACCCTCACTTTGAGCAGAAAAAAGGCATCACTGAGTTATCCCCCAACAAATCCCCCAGTCCACCTTCAGGGGAGGGAAAGAATTACCTCCTAACTGTTGTTTGTATTAACGTCAATCCTAGTCCTGCATGGGAAGACACATGATGGGATGGTAAATTCTTAGCTTACAATCCTATTCAGTTTTATTGCTACAGGTTTTGTAAGGAAAGGCATGCTCAGCATCCCAACATCGCCAACCTTTCACATGGGACACGTGCTAATTGTAGGCCAATGCATTGAGCTGTTGCCAATTTTAGGAGCTCTCTAAGCAAAGACACAGGGTCTAATTTAGAAATGAGACATTGTTTATTCTATGTAGGTTACAAGGTGTAGGTTTCCACAAATCAAGCACACTAGGGGGTAAAAAGTTACATCTTTTATACATGAATAAGCCTCTCTAATACACATCCATGCCTACCTAATGCATATTAATTTGTACGACAATCTTAAGCAATGCTTGAAACACAAAGTTCTTTTCTTCATCAAGCAACTTCTATTGCAGAAGTTATTGGACAACATGCTTACAAAAGGTGAGAAAATGGTATGAGGTCACCACCAGGCTGCAGAAACTCCCATTAATCAGCTATTTGTAAGATCAGGTTTCAGGGCGGGGAAACAAAACGCCTTCCCGGGCTGCAAGTCATTCCACAGAGAAAGGGGATATAAGGCAGGACAAGAAAAAGCACTGTAAGCGAACACCCGGGGCTGGAGACCACAACTATCACTTCTGTCATCCTTCCTCTCCATCTCCCTAAAGAGAAGGAGGGTACAAGGCAGGACAGTATCTACGGTATCCTTTAACAGAGATGGAGATTTTTACAATTTTTTGTGCTGTTTGAGACGCAGACGTGAGCCAGCGAGCTCGCCGTAATGCCACCCAGTTGGAAAGCTCTTCAGGTACCTGTGGCAGCCACAGCGCTCCTCGCAAAGGACGAGTTCTTCCAAAATACTGCCACTGATCTTCAAACAAGACACCGGAGCCTTCTTATTACATAAAAATTACTTACTGTTAAGTGAATGTGCTTATAAGGTAAATAACAATGCAAACAGCAAGCTGTAATGAGGAGTGATGGCCACATACACACAACAGCAGGAGACAGGGATGCTGCTTCTTTCAAAGTGGGAAAGGATGACACCCAGGTGTCTTTCAAGTAAGAGTCCTACACTTGGCAATGCCAGCAAAGGGCTTTCACAGTTCACATCGTGCCCCTGGGGAACACAGGCACATGCTGGGGCCACCCAGCTTGGCAGAAAACTGGGGTTGCTGGTGGACACCAGGTTGAACATGAGCCAATGATGTGACCTCGAGGCAAATGGTGTCCTGCGCTATGGGCAGCAGGTCCAGAGTGCTGTGCCCAGTGCTGGACTATCCAGCACCAGGGAGACAGGGACAGATTGGAGAGAGCCCAGTGAAGGGCCACAAGGATGACAAAAGGATTGGAGCATCTGGAAAAGAGCAGACTCAGGGAGTCTCATCAATGTATATAAATACCAGAAGGGAAAGTGCAGAGACAAAGGAGCCAGTCTCTCTCCAGTGGTGCCCAGTGACAGAAATGGGCACAAACTGGAACACAGCAGGTTCCCTTTCAACATCAGAAAACCATTTTTCCCTACGAGCACTGGCACAGGTTGCCCAGGGAGGTCTTATAGTCTCCCACCATCCTGGAGATACTCAAACACTGCTTGGACACGCTTGTGAGCAACCTGCTCTGGGTTGAGCAACGGGTTAGAGCAAATGAGCTCCAAAGGTTCCTTCCAACCTCAACCAGTCTGTGATTCTGTCAAAAGACCCATGGAGAAGCCCAAGCCCACAAGCTGACAATGCCAAAGACATTGGGAATGTCACAGGAGGCAGGACACACTGCTTCAAGGGGTTATCGTGCTGCTGAAGCCCAAGTCACATCCCAGGCAGCTCGAGACAGCACTGCCCATCTCCTGGCCAAGTCCAACATCAACACAAGTCCATGAGAACTGCAGCCCAGCAGGCTCTGCCACACAGTTACATGCCGACTCTGTGATCCAAGAGCCCAGCAGAGGCCCAGGACACTGACATGGCAGCAGCACCTGCCCTCCAACACCTGCAGCCTGGAAACACACCGACCACCTCAGCAGTCAGTGTATGGGAACAGCCACTGGTACCGAGACAGAGGTTTTCCCAACCACATTCCAATAGAAGTTGCTCCCAGGTGCTGGACTGCCACAGCACAGAACACAAGCTACAAAAAGCCTTCAGGAGTGGTCAGACCTCCTGATCAGCACTGAGCCCTTACCTCTACACCATACCTATATACATTTTCAATGACCAACATTCTAAACATTCTAATGAGGATGAACTGATGTTGCAAATGAAACAACACTCTTGTTTTGCTACTAATGCACTTTGTGTTCTGCAGACAGCCACCACCATTCCCTTGGGATGTAAATTTCCCTAGAAGCAGTTTTCATGCAACAAGAGGTCTGAAGGCACATCCCACATGGCAGGGGCCCATCTGGCTCCAAGAAGCCACACTAACATACCCCAAACACTCCTGTAAAGCTTTTACGTGCATTCACACGTGCACACTCGTCTTGGCATCAGTGCCCAGTGTGATGAACAATCACTGCAGCATTTAGGGCACACAGTGATGCTTGTCTTCAAGAGAGGAAGAATAAAGAATATTAGGAAAGCAGCTTGCATAAATCAAAATGTCTCATTAAGAGTGGACCCAGTAAGGCCTGTTGTACCTGGGGATCTCTGCAGGTGTCCCTAGCCCATTCCTCATCTCAGCTCTACCCCTACATGTCCCCTGAGTAGACCCCAGAAAGCAACAGCATGTGCATGCTGGACCCACCTGCCCCAGACGCACGTGCCGACTATCCTGCTGCCACCAATCACCTGCACGCTGCCAGCTCTGTCTGTCCCTTCAACATGCAGGACCTTCACCTGGCCTTTCTCTTTCACTATTCATCAAAAAGACACCCCCAAAAAATTCAGTAACCTTTTTATTTAACAAGTATCTCTGAAAGCAGCCACCAGCTTCCTAAGTTCTTTGGGGCAACTCCTAACAGAGCAATTGCAACAGCTTCATTTCCTTAAGAGATCAAGCTAAACCAAATACTTAGCCAGTAAAAATAAGTCATGTCCTATGCACCAGTCCAAATACTGGGGCCACAAAGGTGATAAAGGGACTGGAGCATCTTGCACAGGAGGAAAGGCTGAGGGAGCTGGGACTGCTCAGTAATGCTCTGGGAGATGTGACCAGCATGCTCAAGTACCTGCTGGGAGGGAGCAAGGACGAAGGGGTCAGACTCTGCTCTGGACAAGAGGCAATGGGCACAAGGGAAACCACACGGAATTCCATCTGAACACAAGGATGCACATTTTTCCTGCAAGGAGTCAGACACCGGGACAGGTGGCCCAGAGAGGCTGCAGAGTCTCCATCTTGTGGAGATGCTCAAACTCTGAGCAGGTCCTGGACAACCTGCGCCAGCTGCCCCTGATTGAGCAAGGGTATGGCACTCAACCTCGGGAGGTCACAGACACACTAGGGGAGTCTGTGATTCCACAGACCACCACACCACATAAGTAATAATGACGCTACATTCACACATACGTATCTTATGTTCGTATGTACCCTATGAAACAGATGGAAGAAAACAAAACCACCAAAAATCTGGTGCAATCCTGTATCTTCAGTTGCTTGGAGGTCATGGTAAACTGCAATATTGAGTACTAAGCTCTGTAATCACAGCGACTGACAGCACTGCCTCATGCCAAGGAACTTCTATTCTAAATCCACTTGCCCAGATGCTTCTGCTGCCCTATTTTAGGACAAATGAAAAACATGGAGTCTCTACAACCCAAGCGTTTAGAAAATAAAGCATTAATTTGCTTTTGGCAAAGATTGATTTAAAAGACAATATATAGAATTGTCTTAAGACAGTAATATTAAGAAGGAAAACCTTCTTTTATGGCATTTAGGGAAAAGGAAGTTGTTTCCCTGCCCACGGCAGGGGTGTTGGAACTAGATGATCTTTAAGGTCCTTTCCACCCCAAACTATTCCATGTTTCTACGACTCTACAATTGTTGGAAACAACCCTAATTTAACAACTCATACCTGTACAGTCTGTTTGTGCATAACTGCTGCATAAAGATGAACAGCAAGGTGAGATGGCTCAGCACGGTGGTAATCAGCCAAGATAACACACATTTTAATGCCAGAAAAATGCCCACCTGTGGTTCCAGTTACTTTGAATTTAGTAAATTAATATAAAGTAGCTATAACTCAGGGTCCTTTGACAGGATATCGCAAGAGAACAGATCAGTTTTTCATCTCCAACCTCTCAGTGTCAATTTAATTGTTGTAATTGGCACCCATACACAGAGAGGAATCAAGACAGAGGTCAAATCCTGTTTCCAGGGGAGGATCTTCCCAGTAAAAAGTGAAGATCCCACCCAAGACTTGAGGGATAGCCCAGGAGGCTGATGCTGCTGGAGAGGTGGGATGGACAGTCCCTGGTCACTACTGCACCGTTTCAGAGTAGCAAAGCATGTTCTGGGAAGAAAACGATTTTCTGGTTTTTGATTGTGTATAATTACCTGGTAAACAGCAGAATTCCCTGTCATACACAGATTTTCACCCACATAACATGTAATTTAGTGCAGAGTAAGCAGTGCATGGGAAACAAGCACATTTAAATAATGTACTTTGTTATATGCTGTGGGAAACAGCATCCATGTATTCCATGTATGACCTTGTAATAGCGGGTTTGTAGAGGCAGAATGCTCATTTATTCTCATGAGAAACACATTATCTATTCCTTTTTGATAACAAGTCTCCTTGCAGATATTTTCTTCTCCCACTTACACTGAGCTGCGTGTAAGCATGACAAGAGTATCTTTATCATCATCATCACTGGCACTTTCAAAACTCACTTTTTTAAAATACCATAGGCAAATGGTATTCTGCCACGGTTCCCAAGTTTCCTTGCAGGGAACGTAACTGTGATCACTACATTTGCGTTCAGAAAATACATTCTGTATCTGGTAAGCCCAGAAGGAGAAATCTACCCCAATCCAAAGACACAAGATGATACCAACTGGACTGTTCCAACCCCCATTTGCAGTCTCATTTTTTCCCCATAAATAGTGCACTTTTAAAATTATTATTTCTCAGAAGCTGCAAAATGCTGTCTCTACAACACATTACATAAGCCTCATGTACTCAGAATAATTTTTCAACCCCTACAAGCATTCAAAAGAATTTTAGGATCATTTATTAGTCCATTAATACATAATTAGAACTCACGACTAAAACTTTTAACTGACTGGCTCTTGCTTTCAGTATCAACAATGGACCACAAGTGTCCTCCCCACTGAGTCACTGAGATTCTTGCACATGACTATTAAGCAACAAGAACATGTCTATGAAAATCCTGTATGAGCTTTTCCAGTTCAACAACTATTTCATTAATTACCACTTTTAAAATTTTATTTATTACCCCATATCAGATCAGAATTTAACTCCCAGGAAAGCGACTGAATCTTAAATCTTCTGCTCTTCCTTAGTCTAAAACACAGAAAACCCCCACTTTTTAAGTTTAAAGAAGATGATGTGGTGGGGATGATGCAGTGAGGATGGACTTCTTTCACCACCAATGCTCTATCCCAGCCCACAGACTGTCACTCCAAGAAGAGCAGAGGCTGAAAGAACACTCTGAAAGAATGCTCTGTATTTCAGCAGGGACAGGCTCAGATGCAGGAAGATGAGAGAGTGCAAATCACCTCTCCTTTATCTTGTCTACATCCGAGTCCCTGTAAGCCGGGGATTCTCCTTCCTCTCCATCAGAGGGGTTGGATTTCTCATGAGCCACTTCCAAACAACCCCCCCAGCCGGGCATCCCTGCCCCGGCTCTCCCGAGAGCGCATCCACGCTCCAGGAAACGGCAGGTGCTGACTTGGGAACGATTTTATTAAAACTCAATGCATAGTTCTGGTAAAAATAAGTTTCAAAAATAAGAAGTTATACTCTAAAAGCAATTCCTTGCTCCAATGAAAGAGCTTACAGCTAACATTGAGAAAGCTGGACGGCTGCACAAATTAACCATTTCAAAAACTATTTTTTACACCCCAAATTATGCTGACCCCTCCGGATGCTGTTGGCATTGCAAAGTGAATTTCTAATCCCCCAGGAATTCCACAGGATTGCAGCTATTTTGGTTCGGTTTTTTTCCCTCCCGCTGTCACGGGGCAGCTCAGCCGCAGTGGCCCCGGCCTCGCGGTGCGGCTGAGGAGACGAGCCGGGCCGGGCCTGCCGGGGCCGGAGGGGTCCTGGGGCGGGAGCCCCGCGCCCTCGCGGGAGGGGATGCGCCTCGCCGGGCCCGGGCCCGCCCCCG
>VZRR01005368.1:16715-27266 GCA_013398015.1 Oreocharis arfaki
GGGCATCAGCAGGAATTTCCCCATGGAAAGGGTGGTTCAGGGATTGGAACTGCCCAGGGAGGTTTGGAGTGCCCATCCCTGGAGGTGCCCAAGGGAGGATTCAGGACGTGGCACTCAGAGCTCGGGGCTGGGGACAAGGTGGGCATCGGGCACAGCTCAGATTTGATGCTCCAGGAGGGCTTTTCCAACCTCAGCAATTCCGTGACTCCCAGACAGGTGATGACAGAGGTGGCATCAGCTCCACGGGGACACTGCCCAGCCACTCGGGATGCAACAAAAAACCCAAGCCCAGGCAGAAATCTGCCCTGCAGAGCTCCCGAAACGGGGCCCCTTCCCTGCTCTGCCTTCCTTCGGGAGGGTTCATTTCCACCAGCCAGGTGCCAGACGTGCCAAATTCTAAATCTTAATTTTTAAAGGCTGAAAGAAACAAATAAGAACTCCTGGAACTTGTAAATGAGCCTTCACTTACACAGAAAACCCTGACAAAATGCAAATTCCAGGCTTCCCACTCCTGCTGCTGCAGCCCCATCTCTAATGCTTCTCCAGAAGCAGCTCACTTGTGTAGCCCTAACGCTTTCAAAAACACACAATTCCATGGTTTAAAAGCAATTCTGGCATCCCAGGCCTTACACCAGAGCAAGACAAAGACTTGGAACTATCTGGTTTTTTTCCTTTTTGAACTCTACAGCAGCTATTTAGTTTAATCATTAAATTTTCCATCATTAACCTCCCCAAGATGCTGCAGAACAGAGCAGCCAGTTGAGCTCCAGCACAGATATTTACATTGCTTTTAAGGCTGTGATAACTCAGCACAAACTTGGCAACGGCTTCCCTCACTCCAGAGTGCCAGGGGCTCTTCTGCTAAAAAAAATCAGATATTTTAGTGAAGCCAGGGAGAGTTACACATCCCTGCAACCAGCTGCAACAAAGGGCTCCGCTCTTCTCTCAGGGAGATCAAACCCGCAAAGGGAAAGTTTACAACACGATAAAGTTTACAATCATTACCCAAAACGAGCAGGAGCACAGCAGAAGTCGATTGCTGGAGCCAGGCCCAGCATTCAGCAGGAGCCAAGGCAGGGTTTGGATTAGGGAGTCTGGGCTTGTGTGGGAGAAAGGTCAAACAAACCTAAAGCGGGCTCAGACAAAGGTTTGTAGCGGAGGACTCTGCCCTCAGGGTTCAAACCAGGCTCAGGTGGGAGAAGGTCTCAACTCATAATTGCCTCAGGCTGCTCTGGCTGGGGCAGCAGAGCCCAGTGTGGGGCTCAGTAAAACCCAATGTGAGGCTCAGCAAGGCCCAATGTGGGGCTCAGCCAAGCCCAATTTGGGGCTCAGCCCAGCCCAATGGGAGTCCCAGCAAAGCCCAGCCCAATTTGGGGCCCAGCAAAGCCCAGCCCAATTTGGGGCCCAGCAAAGTCCATTTTAGGGCTCAGCAAAGCCCAGCGTAGGGCTTGGCAAAGCCCAGTGCAGGGCTCACACCCAGGCTGAGCAGCTGTTGGATCTCTCAGTCACTTTTTGGGCTCCAGGGCAGGTGTTTTTCGGGTTTTTTAACACTTTTTCACTACTTTAAAGCTCTTTTTCAATGCCAGCTCCTCAAGATATCCAGGATCACTCAAGAGGGGAGTGTTGTGGGAATGGCTGTGGGAATTGCTGTGGGAATGGCTGTGGGAATTGGCGGGGGAACTGCTGTTTATTCCAGCTGCCACGGGAAGGATCTCCTGCTCCAATCCCCTGGGAGGACACACACAGCACGGAGACAATGACAACACCTCAAACCTTCCTCCCTCCCTTTTCCCAGGACAGGATCCCGAGCCCATCCCACCCCACCCCGAGTCCTCTGGAGCCCCAGGGACGGATCAGGGATCAGCTCCTCACCTGCTGCTGGGAATTGTAGTCGAAGAGCCCCACGGTGGCCGCGGCCGAGTCCACGGGGACCTGAGTGCCGGAATAGTCGAACTGGAGCGGCTCCATGCCCACGTGCTCCATGGGGTCCAGGGGCACGCTCTGGGATTCCATGTTGGAGAAGTCCTCCACGGGCTTGGCCCCGTTGGTGCTGGCCAGCTGGGCCAGGCCCTCGGAGCCGTTCTGGTTGGGGCCCAGCAGATCCACCTCGCTCGCCGAGTTCTGGCAGTTCCCGGGCGTGCGGCTGCGCGGGGAGGGGGAAACGCGTCAGGAAACGGCAGCACGAGCCCAGCCCCAGCCCCACTGGAACTGCTTTTTTGTTCCAAAAACCTCCAAGGAGAGGGGCAAAACCATAAAGAGATGGTCTGAAACAGTTCCCCGAGTTAAATCGACGGAGAAATGGATGTATTTAAAAGAATTAAAAAGAAATAAAACCAGGAACGCTCCAGCCCACCATGAGGGCCACCAGCACTGCTTGGAGGTGCTGGAGGAGAGGGGGGTAAATAAAAGAGATGATCTGAAAGAGTTCCCTGAGTTAATTCTACAGAGGAATTGATGTATTTAAAAATATAAACAAAAAGTAAAAGCAGGAGTGCTCCAGCCCAGCATCCCAGCATCAACACGCACCCAGGCCCACCAGCACTGCCTGGAGGTGCTGGAGGAGAGGGGAGATAAATAAAAAAGATGATCTGAAATAGTTCCCTGAGTTAATTCTATGGAGAAATCGATGTATTTAAAAATATAAACAAAAAGTAAAACCAGGAATGCTCCATCCCAGCACCAGGCCCATCAGAACTGCTGAAGGGGTTGTAGAAGAGGGGCACAAAAATAAAGAGATGGCCTGAAACAGTTCCCTGAGTTAATTCTAGGGAGAAATTGATGTGTTTAAAAGAATGAAAAATAACACCAGGAATGCTCCATCCCAGCAGCAACACACAGCCAGAGCAGCAGCACTGCCTGGAGGTGCTGCAATAAAAGAGAGGAGCTCCCTCAGCCCTTCCTGGCCATGAAGATGCTCCAGCCAGTCCCAGTGGAGCCCAGCTGTCCTGGGAATGGGATGGCTGAGCACTTCCCCTGGGCAGTGCCGGATGAATTCCTGGCCTGGCTTTGCTTCCAGGCACAGTTTTCCTTTCCCCATCAAAATGTTTCCACCTCAACCCAGGAGTTCTCACTTCCCCCTTCAGATTCTCCCGCCCCATGGCACTGCAGGGGAGGGAGTGAGAGCCTGGGAGGGGGGAGGCTGAGGTTAGACCCCAACACTGATTAAGCATTAATTGATTAATTATTACCACACCTGAAGTCTTTGACGTCGGCGTCGATCCCGTTCTGAACGGGCAAACCATTGGATTTATCCATCACATCCCCCTCCTCCTTCAGATCTCCCAACTTATCTCCATCAAACGTGCCCTTGTTCTTCTTATCCCCTTTGTCGTTCTCGTCACTCTCTGCATCCCTCGGCCCCTGGGCAAAGGACACATTGTTTGAATAAGCTGAGTCCTCTCATCAACTCTCCTCTTACCCCGAGATGGTAACAAATCAAAGACACATGTCACAATGAAAGAAGTCACTTGCAAACATGAATTCCTACCAAAAAAATTAGGTCAAAATGCAAAATATTCGATAATAATCAAAGAAATAAAGGGATTCATTCTCACTCTTCCAAAAGGGGCTTCGTCTATTCAGGTTTCTTCCATTTAGTAACTCAAAGTTTGCTTTTGCAGGCTCTAAAAATCCCACCCCGAAATAATTTTAAAGAATTCTCTTTCTAGACGGGACTTGAGCACTTCAAAATCAACACCAGCAAATGCTGCAGGGGCATAAAGTGAATTAGAGCCTCTCTGAAGGGCCTGGCTCAGTGTCAGAGACAGCTCTTGGCTGGACAAGTGTTTGAAAATCACCTCAGTTTTGGGGGCATCAACAGTGAATTCCAAGGCACAGCTCATCTAAAAACACTCAAACAAATCAGGCCTCAGCCACTTGCTCCTGTAATCCTGAAGCACATTTCTTTGGGAGAAAAGGGGAAAAAAAAAAGGTAAAAAACAAGGATTTCTGTCCTGTTGAGCATTTAGTGAGTGGTGTTACATCTGCCCTTAATGCCTGCTTTTTATTTCACTTGGGAGGAGAATAAAGGGTGATGATGCCTGGGGCAGCGTTTTGAACAACAAAAGGGAGAGGGAAAACAACATAATTTATGATAAAAAGCAGCAAGGGGCATATAAACATATTTATCAGAGGCAGCTTTGGTGCTGTCACAGGGACAGACACCCAAACCCTGCCTCCCTCCCTAGTGCAGGGAGAAGTGCTCTGCACACAGCTTTTGTGCCCCTGTCCACTGAACTCTTTCCCCACTCTCTCTAACTGGAGGGAGGGATTTTCCCCTCATATTTAGAGAAAAAAAAACCCTGTTCTGAAAGCAAAACCTTTCGATGCTGCTTCTGAAAGAAGATAAAGTTGAGCTTCTCTAACATGACTTGGAAGAGCCGGCTGTAAATGCAGACTTGGAGCGATGCTGCCCCAAAGAATGGGGTGTTCAGCAGGGACAGCTGTGGCACCACTGGCACCCTGACTGGCACAGCAAACCCTTCCCTGACCCCCAGTCCTGGATAAATTGGCTCCTTTCTCTTTTGGGTGCTCACATCCCAAAATTCCTCCCTGCTGGGCTCAGGGCTCTCCCAGATCCTCAGGCACCCCCTAAGGAGGGCCAGCAATGCCAAGAGGGATGAGGGAATCCCTGCAAAGCAGCTCCCTGGACAGCATCCAAAGGAAGGTTTTCCACCATTTCTGGAGCCCTTTTCCCCACTACAGGGCTGGGCTCGATGCCACCTCTCCCCACCCCCTAAACTCGAGGCTGTGCTCCTTCCCCACCCCACAAAGCACAGGGATGCTGCCTTTTCCCCACGGGAAGTGACCTGTGTGGACAGCAATCCCAGCTTCAAACACATCCACCCAGCCAGCAGGAACTCCAGGGAAGGATGTGTGAGACCAGTACAGTTATTGGGGGGGTTTATCCCAGCCAAGAGCAGAAGGAAAAGCTGCAGGACAGGGATAACCATGATGCCATGCCAGGAATCCCCAGGCCAAGAGCGGGTCTGGAGCTGGGTCCCATTTCTGGGATCAGCACAGGGAGTCCTCGCTCCGAGGCAGCACCAAGGCAGCCACAGGCTCAGGGGAGGTGGCTGTGCCTTTCCCAAGGATTAGCCTGGATGGGGTGCTACTGCTGGGGGGCCAATCCAGGGAATCAGGGAATGCCAGCACCTTCCCATCTCCCATCCCACACCCTCCAAGGCAAGGACAAAACCTGCCCTGCTGGAGGGAGCAGCTCCACCGAGAGCCAAGAAAGGAGCCTTAGGAATGACCAACAAACAAACAAACAAACCGAGCAGCAAAGGGAGGAAAGAACCTGTCCCAGACAGAAATGTGGCAATCAGGCACTCACAAATGCTCCTTTCCTCAGGCAGGAGTCCCCAGGAGACGAGCTCAGCACGTACTCCACCATGCTCACGCCGAGCCCGCCGCTCTCTGACCGCGGCGACAGCACCGAGTTGACTTCGCTGTTCACATGGAAGCCCTGCCCAGGTCTCCTCTGCACCATAATTGGCTGGGAAACAGAGTGATCTGGAACAGAAACATGGAACTCCTCACAGGCACATCCAGCTATTCAAAGGAGGCAAATTAAATCATTCAGTACGTGCTCCCCAGGGGCTCGTTCGCACTAACAAGTGCCAACTTTGTCACTCTGATGATGCCCATTGGTAAAACCAGGATTGGCTTTCTCATTTTTTAAATACTACAATGTGTGAATTTACAAGTGAGAGCTATGTTTAAAATCTAAACTCACCGAATTTCAGAAATTTAAGACTAATCAAAAGGCTGCAATTAAAGAAACAAAGTTTTAGTTTTTAGTTTTAGTGAGACTCTTGCATTAGTACAGTGATAAACAAGTTTTGGGTTGTCATTTAAAACATGAGCCTACAGCCTGTCCCTGTGTCCTCTGTCCCCTGTCCCATCAATTTTTGTGCCCATATCAAGAGAAGAGAATTTTTTTGGCTGCTCTTTCCTCAGGAAAAGATTTCTGAGGAGTTAATTTCTTGTTCCTCATCCCCCTGTCCTCCCACAGCAGCCCCAGCCCTTTGCCAGGACAGACTCAGGAATCTCCAAATCCTTCTGGGCTCCCCAAAAACCCCTGGCTGGGCAGGAGGGAGTGACCCCAAGGAGGGAAAGGAAGGAATTCTCTGCTCCTGGCAATAGCCAGAGAGTCCAAAATAACAGGCAGCAGGTGTGGGAATTGTCAGGGGATGATGGGGCATGGAAGGGACAGCAGCATCCCAGGAATGGACCCTGGAGCCTCCTCACCAAGCAGCTGGAAGCAATTCCCTCCTGGCACTGCCCCCGGCTCAGCTCCCCTCCTCTCCCACCAATGTGGCCACAAAGGGATGTGGAACGGGGAGATTTTGGGGGGGAAAGCTCCCAAAACCAGGGAAAAGCCAAGTTTAACCCAGCACTGCTGCCCAGTTCCGTGTCCCCAGGAGGGGAAGGAAGGGCAGGACTGCAGCTTTGAGCTGGGCTGGCTTTAAAGGCTCTAAACCCACAACCCTGAGACAGAGTAAAACCCCAAATCCACGTGGGAGGCCTGTGGGACATCCTGTGGGCAGGGACGGAGAAGGGATGGAGCCAAGGGAAGATCCAGGCTCCACCACTCCCTGCAGGCTGGATGGGCACTGGGGGCATTTTGGGGAGCAGGGACCTCGGGTGCTGTTCCCTTATTTTGGGGGAGCCAAAGGGAAACTTCCCAGACGCTCTGGGTCTCTGGGAGCTGTGGGATGGATGGGGGATCAGCACAGGGAGGGATGAGAAGGGCTGGGACTCCTGGAGATGGGGGTGGCACCAGGAGGAGAAAGTCCCACCCTCAGCTGTCCCCAAAGCCTGGCTCAGCCTTAATCCTCCCCCTCAGCTCCAGGCTGGACTAACAGAGCCAGGCACAAAGTGCTCCCGAGGGCTGGGACAGGCCAGGAGCTCCCCAAAATGCCCCCAGGGCCCAGACTGACCCAGGCAGGCACATCTGGAGAAGCTCTGCCCCCTTCTCACGGCCATTTTTCAATGTAAATAAGTAAAAAAAGGCCTTATCACTATCCCAGAGACTTGAATTTAAAAATGGGTATTTTAATCAGAAAAACCCCACACAACAGTGAGGCTGCTGGAAACCCCATTTCCTGGGAGCTGTAAATCCCATTTCCTGGGAGCTGCACACCCCATTTCCTGGGGGCTGCACACCCCATTTCCTGGGAGCTGGAAACCCCATTTCCTGGGAGCTGTAAATCCCATTTCCTGGGAGCTGTAAATCCCATTTCCTGGGGGCTGCACACCCCATTTCCTGGGAGCTGCACACCCCATTTCCTGGGAGCTCTAAACCCCATTTCCTGGGAGCTGGAAACCCCATTTCCTGGGAGCTGCACACCCCATTTCCTGGGAGCTCTAAACCCCATTTCCAGGGAGCTCTAAGTCCCATTTCCTGGGGGCTGCACACCCCATTTCCTGGGAGCTGGAGGTTTTGGGAAGTGCTCCAGACACCCAGGAGTGTTTCAGGATTCATTGCACACAGAAACCATGTCCAGAACAAACCAAAGGAGAGCATTTCAACCCCAGCACTCGCAGGGGATTTTTTTCCCTAAAACCAACCTGAACATTCTCCCCCAAAGCTCAAAATCAGGGAGAGTCTCTGAGCCAAGAACAAAATCCTTGGCAGATAAAATTCAATATTAATTCAAAACCTCTTGGTTTTTTTTTTTCCTTTTGAAACTGAATGTTGCTCTCCCCTCGAGTCCAAAATCAGGGACAGTCTCTGGTGCAAGAACAAAATCCTTGGCAGATTAAACTCAACACTGCTAATTCAAAACATCATTTTAGGGTTTTTTTTTAACTGAATGGTGGGTTTGGATTGGTTGGTTTAGTATTTAAAAAATGAAGAGGTTTTTTTTTTACTCGTCTTGTTCTCCAATATCTTTGTCCAAACTTTCAGCTCATCCCTCCCAAGGCAGAAAACACATCAGAAACTGGAATTTTAAGGGCAATTTGAGATTTTTAAGCAGATAAACACGAATTTACACATATTCACATCAGACAACGTTCTGACATCCATGGACATCTTCATTTTATCACGAAGCAATGCAAGGTTTTCTGTTTGGTTTTTTATTATATAAACCAGATGGGTTTTTAAAGCTTTTCAAAGCTGTGGCACCCAGCCTGGCCAGCGACTCCGAGTAAATAAATGGCACATTTCTGTATCGAACCCCAACTAAATTAAGGAAATAATTGAGCTACCTGATGTTCCCCAAGCACTGTCTCTCCACTGATCTCCCAGAAATATCCCTTTTGGTCCATCTTTGCTGGAATCATCAGATTCCCAAAACTTTTTACCCGGCAACAGCTGCTGCAATTAAAAACAAAAACAAAACAAAAAACAAACAAAAAAAAAACAACACAAAAGAAAGAAAAAAAGAACAAAACAAAGCAAAGCATGATTAAAATAAGTATAAAATGCAAACAGAAACCGTAAGCGTCTCCCTCCTACCAGGAATCGATCACGATATAATCCAAACATTGCTAAGCTCCGGGCTGGAAGCTGAGGGAACAATTCCACCTCCCCATTCCTGCTGCCCTGCCCAGCTCCAGGCCCCCCACGCCAGGCACTCACACAGCTCACACTCCGCAGCCTCTCTGCACTCGCGAGCACAAACCAAGGAGGAGGGGAAATACCGAGATCCAAACGCTGTCCTGAGCTCAGCCGGGGGCTCCCAGCACAAATCCCTGCCTCCCAACCCCAGCTGCTGCTGGGCACAGCAACACGGGGAGAGAACAGCTCGGGAGATGCCAGGAGCTCCCTCCCAGCCCTCCTCCTGCTGGGAACTCTCCTGCTCCAGGGGGTGTTCGGGAGCACTGATGGGAGGGAGCAGCTCTGGGCCAGCACCGGCCACGCGTGGGGACTGCAGGAGTGGGAAAAGCTCCCTGGGAATGGGACAGAGCCATCCTGGAGAGCCCCAGGTGACTGCTCTGGAGGGCAGGGATGGCAGGGAGAACAAATCCCAATCATCAGGGGATTTTGGGAACAGCTTCACCAGGAAACACCTCCCAGCAGCACCTCCAAGGGGACGAGGTTCCAGTAAATCCTCTGGATGGGATGGATGGAACTCACAGGGAAACTGCAGCACGTTCCCAGCAAATTAACTAGGAAATGAGCCTTGCCTCGAGCTGGGATAAAACTCAGGGAACTGAAGATGGAAAGCACCTGAGTGTGCCTGGAATTGCCATGGAACAAAGGAGAACTCTCAGATCTGGGGATCCCCCCTCGGGATCAGGAGTGGGAACAAGTCCTGATCGCTATCAGCTTCAACACCCTGGTATCAACTCCAGTATCTTGATTTGATACCAGCCTCAACACCCTGACTGATGTCAAATTCAACACCCTGACTGATAGCAGCTCCTGCTGGTAACTGCAGCAGCAGATGTGCAAATCTAAGGCTAAACCTGAGGAGGAAATGAGCTGCTGGAGGAAGCAGGAATAACTGATTTCACAGCTGCCAGCGCTGCCTCAAGGCCCCATCAGAAAAGTTGTGCTCTCCATTTCCTCCCCAACCCAACCAAGACCTGTTTGTTTGCAGAATCAATCCCTTTTCAGGCTGATTTCACACAGGATTGCTCCTCACACCCTCAACACGGCGTAGGCTGCTCGAGATTCTCTCACCGAAGGATAAATGCAGGGACCTTGCACCAAGCTCCCCTCTGTGCAACCCCAAAATAACTCCAAATGCAAGGGCAGGAGACTCCCATGAGCAACAACCATTCCCAAACACCGACGAACCTGTTCCTCCATCTGCACCGGCAGGGGGGGGAAGCCAAGCCCCTGCTCTCCAGGATTTATAAACATGAACACACATCAGGTGTCTTGCAAGTTTGTTTTTAAGCTTCTGGCATTCCCAGATTTCTCCAAACGCAGCTTTTTTTCCTCCTGCTGCTGCCACAGTGCAGAAATAACAACTCTCCTCGTGGCATCGCAAGGAATTTTGAACAGAAAGCAGCACAAACTGATTAAACTGAATTTTAGGTGCAATTAAACACTTCTTATTTCCTCTGACATCGCCTCAAAACGCAGGACACGAAGTGTTCTGCAGCCACAGCTCCGATCAGGGAATCCTGGAATGGTTTGGGTTGGAAGAGACCTCAAAACTCATCCCATCCCAGCCCTGCCAGGGCAGGGACACCTCCCAGTGCCCCAGGCTGCTCCCAGCCTGGCCTTGGGCACTGCCAGGGATCCAGGGGCAGCCACAGCTGCTCTGGGAATGCCCATCCCAGGAATTTCTTCCCAAGTAGAAATAAAGGCTTAGAGGGGCTATGGGCTGGCAGGACAGAGACAGGACAGAATGAGAACAGAGTATTTTCCAACCTTAACAGTTCCATGATTTTCTTTTCAAGGATGAAGAAGAGGGATTTTTACAAGGCCTGCAGGGACAGGACACAGGGAATGGTTTCCCAGTGCCAGAGGGCAGGGCTGGATGGGATCTTGGGCAGGAATTGTTCCCTGGGAGGGTGGGGAGGGGCTGGCATGGAATTGGCAGAGCAGCTGTGGCTGCCCCTGGATCCCTGGCAGTGCCCAAGGCC